>VTPC01001099.1:95567-144989 GCA_011009095.1 Ignelater luminosus
AGATTATTAAGTAAAGATGGTTTATTTGCTAACAAAGAAACTACTTCTTATGAACAAATCAAAGTTAATTCTTCTTCTGATAAACCTTCCCTTACTGCCAATTACGCTTCTGTCGCTGCTACTAAAAAGATTTCGAAGGTGGAAAACGCTACAGCTGTGAATGGTTCGTCTGATATACGTGTTAACTTATCGCAGCAATACCATGAACCGGCCAGAATGGTTTCCAATTTTAATAATAAAACTTCTCGTAATAAGTTAATTATTGGCTCTGGTACTACGAATTCACAATTAGATGAGGGCTTCACCGCAGCAGCAAAACAAGCCCGTAGTTATGATGTACACGTTACAAGAGTTAATCCAAATGTTGATGAAACCAAGATCGAGAATTATGTTACTGGTAAATTAATAAAAATGTCAGATAATGAAAAAACCAGTTCATTGAAAATCAAGGTTACTCGTCTAAACGCTAAATATCCTGAACACTACAGTTCTTTTAAGGTCACTGCGGAATCGTCTTATTTATCGCATTTACTTAATGCATCCTTTTGGCCACAAGGTGTTGCTGTTCGGAAATTTTATAATGCTCCCGTTCATCAGAAATTAAATAATGATAAAAATTTTCAAAGGGCAATTCCCACGAAGCATCCGACATAAACATATTTTATCAAAATGTTCGTGGTCTTAGGACAAAAGTTAATGAAATATTTACTAGTGTATTAAGCGAAGATCACACTGTGGTTTGTCTCTCCGAAACATGGCTTAATGGGGAAATTAACAGTTCAGAGATTATTGACGGACGTTATAATGTTTTTCGTCAAGACAGGAATTCTAAAACAACGAGCAAAGAACGGGGTGGTGGAGTTCTTATCGCAATCAAGAAGAGTTTGTCATCTTTTCTAATTAATCTTGGTGTAAAAGATCGGGAAGAGATATGGACTTGTGTTCATCTTGCTAGTAAAAATCTGATAGTGGGAGTTGTTTATTTTCCACCAAATTCGGATATTTCTTTATATGAAGGTCATCTTCAATTAATTTCGGAGATTACCATAACTTATCCTGATAGTATCATTTGTGTTTTAGGTGATTATAACCTACCAAAAATTACATGGTATTGTGATAATTTCTGTGATACTGTATGTGATACTTTAATTCCAGTTAATGTACACTCTAAGATAGAAGAAATTGTTTGTGATAATTTTGCGTTTTATGGTTTTGTTCAAAAGAATTATATTTATAATGCTAATAATGTTATCTTAGATTTAGTATTTTGTAATGTGGATTTTGTAAATATTTATCAATGGCCACATTTAACTAAACCTGACATAAATCATCCTTCTTTTGTATTAAATGTAAAGAATTGTTCTCAGTCAACTCTTACCAATGGTGAGATATTTTATTTAGACTTTAAGAATGCACCATATGAATTGATTAATAATCATTTAGACAATATTGATTGGAATATACTAAACAATTTCAGTTCAATTGAGGAATCTGTTAATATTTTCTACGACATTATTAATTCTGTTATATCTTTATATGTTAAGTTAAAAAGAGTGCCAATGCAAAAGCAGTTTAATTTTCCTAAATGGTTTGATGATAGTACGAAATCTTTAATTATTGAAAAGAAAATCGCTCACAAACAATTCAAACAGTTCAGATCTCCCATAGATTACAATATATTTAAGGATTTAAGAAATAAATGTAACATTGCTATCAATAACTGTAGGTTAAATAACATAAGAAGCATTGAGAATAATATTTTAGAAAATCCTCAACACTTCTGGTATTATGTTAGATCTCAAAAAGGAGATAATTCTTTACCTAACTGTATTAGATATGAAAATTCTGTGGGTTATACTCCGATTGAAATCGCCTCTTTATTTGCAAAGTACTTCCATTCTGTTTATTGTACCTATGATACTTATAAAAGTAAACTTTGGGATAATAATTTAAAAGAAATTGTCGATCTTTGCAATTTAAATATATCTAGAGAAGATATTTTCAATAAAATAAATTCTCTAGATGCTAATTCTAAAGCTGGTCCAGATAATATTCCTGCAGTCTTCTTGAAGTGCTGTGCAAACAACTTAGTTAAACCTTTGTGCATTTTGTTTAATAATTCTTTAAGTAATTCTGTATTTCCTGAATTGTGGAAAAATCAAACGTTTTTCCTGTTTTTAAAACGGGAGATCGTTTAGATGCTCGTAATTACCGTGCAATTAGTACTCTATCTGCAATTCCAAAAGTTTTTGAAGCCATTGTTACGGATAAATTGTTTCAATCCGTAAAAAACATTATAATTGATGAACAGCATGGTTTTGTTAAGGGTAGATCTACGCTAACAAATCTTTTCTTATTTACCAATTATGTTCTGCATTACTATAGAATTGGGTCATAACGTTGATTGTATTTATACTGATCTTAATAAGGCATTTGACAGAGTCAATATTGAGCGCTTGATCTACAAATTAAGTAAATTAGGTTTCCAAAACCCCTTGTTGTCGTGGATCTACTCTTACTTAAACATGCGAAAACAAAGAGTTGTCATTAATAATTCTACCTCCGAATGGTTTAACGTTACTTCCGGCGTACCGCAAGGATCCCATTTGGGACCAATTCTTTTTATTTTGTTTATTAATGATATAAATTATTCTATCAATTCCAGCAAATTTCTGCTATATGCTGATGATTTAAAACTTTTCATTCGTACTGATGCTGTTGGTTCAGATCATTTGTTACAGGCTGATTTGGATTGTTTGACTTCGTGGTGTAGTGAAAACCATCTGGAATTAAATATTTCAAAATGCAAATCTTTACGATTTTCTAAAAAGTTATCACCTGGTATTTGTACTTATTACATTAATAATATAGCAATAGAAAGTGTTACTTGCTTTAAGGATTTAGGTGTTATTATTGATGCATGTGTTAGTTATGATCAACATATTACAAATCTACTTAGCAGAGCCAATAGAATATTAGGATTTATTGTGCGTCAGTGTACTGATTTCACAGATTTAAGAATTTTAATTATACTATATACATCTCGAGTTCGTTCACTTCTGGAGTATTGCACAACCATTTGGTGCCCATATTATATTACATTAGTAAATAGAATGGAAGCAACACAGAAACGATTTGTAAAATTTTTATGTTACAAGTACCGAATTGATTACTACGGTTACAGTTATAGTGATCTTTTACATTACTTTGGTCTATCTTTATTGCATGTGCGCCGCAATTATTACGATTTATGTTTTTTGTTTAAAGTATTTAATGGATTTGTTAATTGTTCTCAAATACTTCAATGTTTTTCTTTGAACATAAAAAATACCAATTTACGTAATTTACCAATTTTCAATATTCCTTTCCATCGAACTGCGTATGGTGCAAATTCTCCTCACTGTAGAATATGTCACTTAGCATGTACACATGACGATTTGGAATTCTTTGGCATTTCCTTTAACAAATTCAAGTGCTCCTTAAGAAATGCACTAAATATGTAGCAATATTTTATATTTATATTTATTCTACATTACATTATGTATATGTAGTTATTTTGGTTAATGTTTTAATAAGATATGTTTGTAAATGGATGTCCGTTAATAAATTATTAAATTATTATTAAATTATTATTATTATAATTTCATACAATCCATGAGTCTTTGGTAAAATGTCAACTTGGAATTTCCATATTTGACAATTTTTCTTCCTTGTAGTTCTTCAATATGATTTAATTCATCCATTACATTCGAAGCTATCTTCTCTCACTTTTAATCACTACCAATCATTACAGCACTTTTACTTTATTTTTCGTTTTTCAGTGATAATTTTATACTTATCTGTCTTTACCAGCTTATCTTTTTTTTTCTCTTTCACTCACCTTAGTTTACAGTTTTTACGCGGGATATAACGCCATGCTTTGTAACCTCACTTTTACGGTTTTTTCATTTTTACTTTTTACCCTTTTTACTGTTTTAAACCGCACCACGTTTTGGCCTTTTTGACATATACTGCACCCATAACCTATAGAAGACTTTAAATGTTTTTTATTTCTTTATTTTTACATATATGTGTTAATTTTAATATTCTTTGTCGTATGTCGTTTTTTTTGTTTAATTACGTTATGGGAGGGAGTTATTTTCTCCAAACTCTTTTTTTCAATCCATTTTTTCCAATAATATATATCTCCATTAACAATTTTTTCAAAAATATATTTTTCCACTAACAATTTTTACCGCTAATATTTTTTCAATAAAAGGAAAATGGTAAATTATTCATTTGTTTCAATACTTACAAAGAAAAAATAAAGTCATGTTTTTAAATGTTAAATTGCTTATATATCGTAATCGAAGAGGTTGCGGACATATGTTTATATGAATTATTTTTCTTCTTTTCGATAAAAAATACGTAGTAAAGTTTAAAGACATTTTAAGTATACATCCTGTATAGTATAGATAGTATAGATAGTATAAATAGTATAGATAGTATAGATAGTATAGATAGTATAGATAGAGTATAGATTTATTTTAGTAAGTTTGTGGATAACCAAGATGGTTATGGAGTTATTGAGCATGTAATGCATGTAGCCTATAATATTCTGTTCACGATGTTTCTGAGTCGTATATGGCTGTGGCAGAATGACAGTTTGAGTATTACAAACCGGGCTCCTTACACGGTTTCATCAAAAAAATCTTTGAAAAAATATCAAGAACATTATTAGAAACGAATTAAACAAAATTCTGAATAATTATGGGGTAAGCTGGAAAAGATTAGAGTAAAAACCACATATGCAGAATGCTCAAGATAACATTTATTGAGCCCAAAAACACATACAACATCAGAGAAATTGAAATGAAATGCACAATAATAAATTTCTCCTGATCGACTACATTATGATTACCGTTACGGGTTGGGTCATCAATATCTCCATTTATACCAGCGTTTTTCAGTAGTTTCTGTTTTGATTTCTCTTCTTTTTCTTTCATTGCAATTTTTCTATACTCTGAAACACGAGATCTTCCAGTTTTAGAAAACATTGGTTGTATTATTTCAGGGTCTATTTCATGAGGGAAAATGCGGATACATTTTTGCTTTATTTTTTCCCATTCTTTCAACGTGTCTTCATTTTTTCAACTCGTATGCAACAGTAAAGGTAGGATTGGTCAACGTTAGTATATTATCTTCTTAGTAAGTGGAAAAGTCACACCACTTTCTATCGACACAATACAACTTGCCTGAAATACTTGTGATTTTTGTTGACAACAAGCGTGCCAGAAGAATCCCGAAGAAGGAACTTGTCCGACTTTCGATATGGAATTTTTTTTGAAGGCACGACCATCTTTCCCTACGACCTGTCAGAAGAGGCACAAAATATCTCATTTTCAAGGGAAACGAACAATCCACACTCCCTAACCTCCACATATCGATGAAGTCTGTATACGTCTGTCTTTGGGCTCCAGTTTCACCCCTCAAATTATGTTTTTGTTATATATAATGCTTTCTTCATTGTGCAATCTGGGGAAGTGGAGTCTTTCAAATTGCAAAGGTCCCGAACTACAGTAGCTGGGATTCTGTTTATTCTTCCCAGTTTGTAGTTTGGAATTAAATGCTGGCCTGTTGTATTTGATTTGATTTGGTGTTGTTGATCTTTCGTCACTTGCAGCTTTTTCTCAGATTCCTTTACAAGGGGTGCCATTTCAGCGTCTGACGAACAATCTTCAAATACTTTTGGGCCATAATCATATTCCTCATTCTTACTTTTCGTAACGGGGTTTTGAATTGTCTTCTTCTTTGAGAAGCCATAATGCCTCATTATTGAAGGCTAATGTTGCAGAATCTACCCGTCTCAAATAGAATCCCCTTTTGGCGTAATTAATACGTTTCCCTGAGACGTATTTACACACTATATTCATGAATATTTCAGCACAGTTTAAGAATCGGTTGGGAAGAAGACGACGGGATTTGGCAGCTAGACAGAAAAAGGTTCTCTCCCCCACATGAATTGCTAAAATACTTCCTGCACTTTCCATGTTCTCCGAAAATATGGTACACTACATTTTCTAAATCCTCCGATAAAGACTTTGCACTAGTTTTTGTGGAAGGGTCTATATCATTTTGATAAGCAAAATTGTAGTTGATGGCTGCTCGTGCGTCCCGACTGAATCTATAGAGAAAGAACGTTTACGTTAGTTAGGAAGGAATATTTGACCCTAGTAAACACAATAGTAAAAGTTGGTTTTTGATCATATTACCGGTGAATATTTGCTTGCACCAAGTCCCTATCCTCTTTCTTGAAGGATGTGTTCTTCAGAATGCTGTACAGCTTTGAGTTGACACTCCGAATGGCGTAATTCACACAATCCACATTTTCGATTGGGATGCGGCCAAGATACTTTGTCGCAATTTTGAAAAGACGATCGAGTCCGCGTCTCCTATTACATACTTCAGAATGATGTATGTTTCAAAAAGCATAAACATGTGGAGATAAAATCAAAAGCCTGAAAGAATTCAGGGTGAAATAAGGCGAACTACTCACTAGTTTTTGAGTTTCTTTCCTTCTACATGAGTATCACAAATAGAACAAGACTTCATTCTTTATCCAACGAATAAAATTCTTTCTGTGTTTTTTCCAGCTATTACGGCACAGCCTGCATTTGAGGAAGAGTGTCCATATGTCCTTTTGAGGTAACCGCCATCGACTGTGCCTGTGATGAGTGGGAATTCTTTTCCAACTAAAATCATCTCTTGTCTCTCTTTGGCAATTCTACACTCAATAAAAAGTTTCCACCTAATCGTTTTAAGGTTTAACAGAGGAGACACGAAAGTTGTGCCCTAAATTGTATATCTTAGTTTTCCTAATTTCACAGGCATGTAAAGAAAAAAAACAATAGATATGAAGTACTGGAGTTATATTTATTCAAAGAAAACGACTAATGCTTGAACACAACTCGAAAATTGAAAAACTAAAAATTAAATTTAACAAGAAATACGGGCGTGTTATGATAATTCAGTATCTCGTATTACCTCCTCTAGCTCTGATTACAGCTTGCATCCACTTTTGCATGCCGCTAATTAAAGTACGGAAATAATCTTGAAAGATATTCTCAAACTCTGCTTGAAGCACAAGCGAAGGTCTTGTAGCGAAGCTGGTGACACTGGTCGACTGTTTACGCGTTTATATAACATGTCCCAAGCATGCTCGATCCATGTCCGGCGAGCACGCTGGCCAATCCGTACAGGTTACCCCAACTTCTTCCAGGTATCGATTTACACTTCTTGCAACATGCGGCCTTGCATTGTCATGCATTAGGAGGAAATTATTTCCAATAAATGGAGCAAATGGAACAACATGGTCTTCCAGAATGTCGTTAATGTATCGGTGTGCTGTTAAAGACCCCCGTTCGACAAAGACGAGTTTCGTACGGGCTTTTAATGAAATGCCAGCCCATACCCTAATGGAACCGCCATTATGACTGACTTGTGGAACAAACGTACAAGCTGCATATTGTTCACCTGCCCTTTTCCACACTCGACCATCTGATGAATAAAGACAAAACCTAGATTTATCAGTGAACAGAACAGCTTTACATTGCTCCAATGTCCATACCAAGTGATTATGAGCATATTGTAGCCTGGCTGTTAGATGACACGGTAGCAATTTTGGTCCATGAGCTAGTCTACAAGCAGTCAAACCTACCTCCGCTAATCTTCTACGAACTGTTCACACACTTATATCGACACCAAGAACCTCTCTAAGTTGATTTCTTGCTTCAACAGACTTAGAAGTACACACACACATTTTCGAACCGCTGTATGAGTGCAATGAAGGACTCTAGCAACATAACGCAAACTTCGACCATTTTCCACAAGAGCTATAGCTTTTGCAGAATCTTAGGCACTTAAACGCATTAGGAGAAAAAGAAGACAAGAAGAATTTAAAAAATTAAGATAAAATCATGTAAACAAACACACACCAATGTTTATCTGCCATTTAAAATTGATGTGCTACAACTGTTTTTAAAAAACAATAAGAAATGGCACACAGAATAATACAGTAGGCCGTGAAATCAGTTCTAATGGTTGATGCATTGAAAGGGTAGGTAGCCATTGTTTTGTATTTGGTTAAATCAAGTTAAATGTTATACATTTCGTGAATTAACCACTTATTATTAAGTGGAAACTTTTCATTGCACCTGAGTGTAATTTCTTCTTTAATAGCAGATGGCAAATCACCCTGAATAGCTTTCATAATAAATCCACCTACTCTTTTTTCAGCCAAACAAAATGTGAAGTCGTAAATAAACTCAGTTTCAGCCATATTGCACCTGAGTCTTTTTTGAGTAATTTCGAATGCAGGAACTTGCTCCCCGGTTAGAATTAAAGGTTTCCTGGTTTGTATTGCTTTAAGAGTACGACTATAGAAATAATTTTTAAAAAATCTTTACTCATAATGTATTATTTAAGAATAAAATGTAACCACACTTAATTCTTGAAGAATTAATGAAATTTATGTTTGCTAATGTCTTTGGAAGTTGACGATCAAAGTTGTGGTTTTGCAAATGGTCCATTGATTAGAATGTAACGCAGTAAAACATATTTAATACCGTTTCTTTGTCAGGCGATTCATGGCTGTAACGATACCACGGCTTCATCCTGTTGTGCAAACTTCCTCTAAGGATGTCAACACCTGCACAACATCTTCCTGGGTTTCATTGCTACTAATAAAGCCCGCTCATGATCATGTGTTTGTTGTTTCCACAAGATGATTGTAGTGATATTGCACTAAAGTTTTGATACCAAATAATGATCTCGATCTCTTTTTAACAAAGCAAGGTACTAAACGTTTATGTAAGATTTTCGATCATGCAACGGCGCCAAATACAGTCGCAGGTACGGCAATTTTCAAAACAAAAAAAGAAAACACTTCCAACCTAACAAAATAAAAGTATGGTCTGTTACGACCCACAAACATCGTGAACGGAATATACCTAAATCCTGTCTCATTTCTACTATAATTCCAATCCATTTCAAATTTTTAGGGTTTTAGTTGGAAGTACTGTTATACCCAAAACCTATTTATGTTGGTATCACTACTTCTAGTTACAAACACAGAACACATGTTACAAAGTTCTCACTAAAAAACCTCCTGTCAAACAAATCTCATACAAGTACGTATGTTAAAATGCAGTAAATCTGTTTTTATATGCAGTTTATTTTCATTGCAATTCGTATTGAAGTAATGAACACGCAAAATAATAAACAAATAACAGAGGTAACTTTGAAATATGAGAACGTTTTTGAATGAAAAAAGAACCCCCAAATTTAATTTAATTCCCTTTTAATTCTTCCCAAATGCTTTTTTTCTTTCTACCTGTTTTTGAATCTTGTAATTTTTTTTATTTTCTATTATGTTATAAATTACGTGTTTGCTAATCTAATAAATAATAATAAAAGTATTTTTTGTTAACAAAGGTGTTTTTTAATGTAAACTATACAGTAACATCACACATTTCACATAGTCTCGAATATTGCTCTTTGAGTGACATTATTGGTGTTTTAATTCTAAAGATTGTGCTTGGTCTTTCAAAAATGATTTTTTTAATTTGGCATCTAAAAGATTTTTAATTTAAGTTCCCAGTAGACTGTGGATTTTTCCGTAGGGCGTAGCTTTAGAACCAACGCATGCCAACACATAACCTATAAACTGATGATTTTGCCTTGTTTCTAATGCAAACTGTCAATTTGACAAATAATTTTCCGGAATAAGCTAAGACAAGATTTCTTTTCTTTAATACCCTCCTGGGAACTTAAATTTTAATGATCGCATGTTGTATACCTATACAGGGTACAAAGGAGATGGCGGAAAAAACTTCACTGCGTTATTCTATGGTAAAAAATAAACAGAAAACCTTTATACCATTTTGCTGTTAATACTATCTTGAAAAAGTTATTGAAAGTCGTAAATTGCTTAGTTGATTCTGCATTCTTAATAAATACAATAAAATATTAATATTCAAAACAGAGTTTAAACGTAAAAAAAACACTAATTACGTACCGTTTATAGTTTTTTCTTTGTACTAGTGTATTAGTAATCCACTTCTTAAAATGGTAAATTCCTTGCAAGAAATGCCTTTTGAAAATATTGCACTGTTGCACGTTACTAACAATGGTAACTAAAGACGAGATTGCAAGCACAACTTGCGTATTCACGGTATTCACTCCTTTAAACGTACCGCGTTGCCAAATTTAAAACGTTTTAATTGCTAATGTTTTGAGAAATGGGCAGTTCAGGCCAAATTGGTATAAGAAATTTCTTATTTCTGAACACAGAATAACGTACTGTAGCTTTTTTCCGCCATTTCTTTTACACCCTGTATATATGTTTAGTGATTTATTTTTACAATGTTGGATTTGTCTTCTTTCAAATCAAGACATCCACAGACAAAGATGTTCATATTTTTTAACGATTTGTGAATACTTTTAAAATTTTCTTCGCAGATAGACATTTTAATTTAAATCATCTTTTGTCTTTTGTTTGGTTTTGCTAACTGTAGTAGGTAGTTGTGGAAGAAAATAGTTATTTTTCTACAACCGTCAAAAAAAGGTTAGATTTAAGCATCGCCAAGGATACGGGAAGCCTATCATTTTTTCACATGGGAGTAAAATATATATTTTACGCCCATGTGCGCAAAAAATATGTTAGCATTAATTTTTACACAATCAAGAAGTCACTACCTTGCTTGCTTGAAAACAACAACACTGAAAATCGTCATACAAACAGTTTTATTTGCACAAAAAAATGACTCCACTTACAAGGTGTAATATTTTGTTAGAAAACATGAGTTATTCAAATAATTGTAGAAATGCAAGCTTGTAAAGTCAGCTTCTTGGATGTTTCGTGACAATTTTATAATTATATAAAAATATTAATTCAACATCTCTTGTTAACAGGAAAATAGGTGTCATGTATGAAGACCTTCCGTGAGAAAGCAAGCGAAACTAAATATTAATTAATAATTAGAGTAAGTAATAATTGAATATCATAATTTGCGCACTTGTTTTGTATAATTTACTTCAAAAATTCACATAATAATGTTTGAAGGTTGTAGAAAAAATGTTGTTTGCATTTCGTGAGGGAAATCAGTGATTTCTTGGCGCATTCGAATGGTCTCGGCAAAAAAATGTCATTCTCATGTGCTACAAAAAACACTGATTTCCCGCACTTAATAAAAAAATAACTATTTTTCACGTTCGTGAAACAACAAGTGAGTAAAGTGTATCTTTTTTTCACGAGAAGGAAAGTTTGCCACAGATCCGCGGAGTGAAAAAAAGTAACTTTACTCACGAATTGCATACAAAACTCTTTTCACGTTCGTAATGAAAATCAAGAACTACCTACTTCAAAAACAGCTTTTTATTTGAAAACATTGATATTAAATGTACTACAATTAAATGTGTATCATAGCAACGGCAACCTTCTATGTTTTGTGTTTAAATATTTTGCGTTAAAAAATGACACGTTACGATACCTTTTTCACTCAAATGCGTGAAAAAATGAACCGCTATGGCACTTTTTTTCACGCTTCTAGCACGATGAAACAAACGCATCCTTTATAAACAAAAAATAATGAAAAATGTTGCACTTTTTTAACAAACGTGAAAAAAGATAATTTTGATTTGCTGCACGACAACAAAACAAATTTATTTATTTGTAAAGAAAATTTG
Source organism: Ignelater luminosus (assembly GCA_011009095.1). Lineage (NCBI taxonomy): Eukaryota > Metazoa > Arthropoda > Insecta > Coleoptera > Elateridae > Ignelater > Ignelater luminosus. The sequence goes on from VTPC01001099.1 coordinate 107,292, forward strand.
TATGTATCAAAAACTAGCGGGTGGTTTAATCTTTTAATCAGAAAACAACAACGACCCTAAATACTAACAGTAATCAAAAATAAGATTAAAAGTTTCAAAAGCTATTACACCACACACGTTTGACGCCAAGAGTAAAATTTAGAATTGACCTTTTGTAATTTTCACTCATTTATCACATGTGTGTCAATGGTTCAGCTGCTGATTTATTAATCAAATAATTTGCTTTGCAAACAGAATTTATAATGAGATAAAAATGTTATATAAAAAAAGTTAACCATTAAAAAGCTTGTCCTTGAAACTGTCAGAAACTTCAGGTTCGGCTGGTCTTCAGATTAGCATCACTTGTTTTTGTTTCTATTATCTATTATTTTGTAGTGTTCACACACTGAATTTAATTTAAAATAAAGTTTTGTTTTTTCCTCAATTTTCTTTGATTTTTCGTTTTAAAAACTAATCAATCAAATCGATTGATATAATTCGCACAGATTATACCTTGACTTGATTAGGAATAACAGACCAAAGACCCAACGGGCTCTTATTTTCTATCTTAATCAGCGTAGCCAAAAATACCATTGTAACGTATATACAGGGATTTTGTGTTGAATAACAAATGCGTCATCATTTCACGAGTAATATATTAGCATATGCTGACCATACACAAAATATATCTTGTGCACAGGAAATGCAGGAAGTATAAAGTTATAAATATACCTTTTCAAAAGATAAGACTCAGTTATGGTTATTGTTGCACAGCATCGGCACTTTAGTTACTCCTCACAAGAAAATTTAGTTTATAAAGTTTAAATTGTAATCCTGTAGTTGTAGAAGGAAAATAAAATTTATTTTTAAAAACAAATTAATTTTTCAACAAACGTAATTGGTATTTTTCTTGGAAATCATTGGTTTTACTTCTGGCGTGGTTAACACACGTTGAGTTACTGTGCTCTTTTTGAGAAATCATGTCATTGCCTTCCTTAGATATTTGATAGGATACTTGAGGTATTAAGATTGAAATATATTGTTATTTATTATTTATGTTAAAACAAAGTACTAATTAAATAATAATTTTATCAAGCGCTAGTAACCTCTGATAAAATTATATTGTGAACTTTAAGCAAGAAAATTCGCGGCATGAAGCTCATCGCAGCTATAGTAATAACAGAATAAGAAAAAGTGCTCATTTATCCTGTTTATCTGTATTTAAATCCATGCCATACAATGAATATATATTTGATCATTTAGATCTAGCTGATGTTAGTTCAGGAAATCTAACCATTTCTGAAATTTCTAATAATAATTACTCGAACCTAAATAAGACAGGAACAATTCCAAAAGTAAAATCCAGCAACCCTCCCGCATCGTCGATAAGCAGAGATCGTTTACTAAAACAGCAAAGAAAAATATTATCATCCGACGACGAAAATGATCGTGAACCACATGCTATTCGTTACAAATCCACGTCAAATCTAGTAATGCAAGAAGGAAGTCGTTTGCAAACAACGACAGTACCAACTTGAACCGCCCAAGAAATGCTAGAAAGTAGCAGATTAGCAAAGCAAGTGACTAACAGCATACCAAAATTTGAAGGAAAATCAAACACATTAAATATTTTTCTTTGCGAAGCCAAAGCATGTGGGACGACTTTAATGAAGAAGCCAACGCAAGTCTAGCGGGTATAGTATTAAGAAAACAATTATTAGCCTTCATAACCAAACAAATCAAAGGCGAAGCTCTCAGGAGGTTATCCCCGAAGTAATACATGGAAAGAGTTAAAAGAGATTCTCATCAATAATTATGGTGACATTAGGGACGAACGTAGCCTGTCAAAAATGATCTAAAGATAGTAAGATGGAAAAAAATGAAACCATCCTTAAATTTGGAGAAAAAAATCAAAGTTCTATTGATACTGCTTCTAAACAAGGTACAAATGATAGAAGATTACAACGCAGAAAAGAAAGCCGTGAAAGCTAAAATGTACCAAAAAGGAACTTTGGACACCTTTCTCATGGCGGTCCAGCACATTCCAATAGGAAGAATTTTAAAGGCAGAGGCGTCCAGACTTATTAGACCTAGCCCTAGGATATGCTCGTAAAAAGGAAAATTTCATGATGCAGTTTAGACAAAGAGCAGAAGCTTCGAGTCAGCAGCAACTATTCCAAAGAATCCACCAGTATCTGCCCCAAGAAAACCTGTGGATTATAATCATGCAAGTAAAAATCTGGGAACGACCAACAGATTTAATCAACCAGGACCCTCGCAGGGTGGGTGGCCACCCGCCTGCACGCTGGCTGGTTGGCTTTCAAGTTTAACAAACTGTCTGCTTTCTACAAAAGTAGCCTAAACAATCCCCAGCTAGATCAATTGGGAAAGAAGCATTTACCTTGAATTAGGCGTTGTAGTTGTAGAAATATGTAAAAGAAACGTTGCACAAGCCTTATCACAGAGACTCCAAATTCCAATAATACCGTATGAAACTACCAACAGAGCATTGCAGCAGTTCCTGACATTTTCACACATTGGTTAAATAGTTTAGGTCCATTGTGCTACAGAACGGGCTCACTACCATCTCTACCCTTGCTGGTTGTGTAGGCCAGGCTGCCCACCTGCGTGCCTACCAAAATTCATGTTCCGTAAGTTTTCAACGTTTCATTAATCGGGGAGCTATGAAACCCTTTATTACAACCAAAGCTAAGCAGTGAACATGCAGAATGTAACCTTAATCGACATAAAAGTACATCATCAACACTTAAAATTGCTTCGGATGCAGGAGGTTGCATTTAAATTAAGTTCAAATAAATTTTGAAATGGCTAAGCCTTACACTCACTTTTTTAGTATTTGGAATAGAATTCACACAAGTCATGACCAAGAAGCGGTATCAGTTAGTTGATGCGTCATGAAAAGAATCGGTGACATGATCGTGCCAGTGGTGGAGCGTTTACCAAGTATTATATCAATGTAAGTACACATGCATATAATAAAACAAAAATGTGTTGCACCACTGGCCTGCGCTTATCTTGCAGAAAATACGTCACTATCTTACGCGAATTGCAGATGTTTAGTCGTCCGCTTAAGTAGTATCAATAAACTCAATGTGTTTAAATGCATCGCGGTCAGGTATACAGATAACTTTACTGGACCATCAACTATTTGATACCGCTCCTTGGTCATGACAGACAAAGTGCGTTTTTCAAGTCAAAATCAACTGACTTTAAAATAAAATAGTAACTTATAGCAAGTTATTTGTAAAAAGTGTAAAAAATTGAGTTTGTAGAAGTCCTGAGATAGGTATGTTTGTTTTGCCTCCAAAGCACAGCACGGAAATCCAGGCTACATTGATAACATGAATAAGTAAAAACTTGTAAGATTTAGTGCTTACCTTTAAAAATCTGTCAGAAATTAAGCCTGCCCACGCACTATCCATAAACAAGTCATTTTATCGATACTTCTGGGAAAATTTTAAAAAATAATTCTCCATTCAAGATTTTAATTTTTAATGAAGATTAAAAATGAATGAAAGATATTACACAATATTCAAAGCGTATAAGATTTCATAATTATGTTAATTTAATAAATGTAAATTTTCACTAATCCTGTTATCTAAAAATATACCTTCCTAATAAAGTTATGTAAAACTTTACCTCAAGAATATATTTTAAAAACACAAACGATATTAGAAATTCTTAAATTTGTTATTTTCCATCTGTACTTATATGGTAAGCAATTAAACAAAAATAATTTACTAATAGGAAATAAGTTCATGATTTATTTAGATAAAACTGTTTAAAAGAATTTACATTCTACAAAAACTTTTCACAAATATCAAAGTAGTACATTTCTAAGGCCTTCAAAGTTATACTGCATTTAAAAGACCTGTTAACAGTCAACAACATTTTTAATTGCTCAACAAGAAGCTTGACAAATACAACTTATAAAGAATACACAATAGAAATGCATAATTATAAAATAAAAAATATTGATAGAATTTTCATCACTTATATTATTAACTACTTCTATAAAATAATATAATATTCATATAATAAAAATTTACTAAGAGTTTACTTTTATTTTATTCTCACACTTAAAAATAAAAATTTGTCCTAAAAAAAAATCCAAAAATTTTCACAAAATAAATCACAAATTAAAGAAATACAACAAAGCCCTTCACTGGTGTTTCTATGTAAATACATGTACTTGTACTTATAACACATAAACAAGTCATTTTATAACTTTTAGTATGGTGATTTACACCCGGCTATTAAAAATTCTTATATTTCCTATATACATATAAGAGAACATGCACAATTTCAATTAAATGAACCTGAAAATTTTATAACTGTAAAAAGATTCATTCAATTGTAAATGTACCAAATAAAAGTGATAGGTGTCGTCCAATGTACTAGTAACCGTAGCGCTCCTAAAATTATTTCAGATTAATTAGTCACATTAAAATGAAAAGAAACAACATTAATTTGTAAATTTACCTGTAACGATGACATTACCCCATTAGCTAAAGAACTGATTTTGCCGGCAACTTTTGTTACGCCTTGACGCACACTTTCTCGTACATCTTCAAGGTCGGGTGTTTGGAATTTACTGGCATTATTGTAATTGTCTAAAACAATATTTTGTTTTTAGTTAAATTCGAGTATTGTTTTATCTGTTATCATGATTTAAAAAGGCACAAAACTAGCTTGCATTTAACATCACACAGCATCTACTGTGTGCGTTCAGAAATACTCGGTAGCTGAAATTCTAACTAACCAGGTTCCCTGGATGGACAAGTTGACTTACTGCAAAAAAAGGATTTTACTCAGCATTGAAATTATAGGCTGAGTTTGTCAGCAGTGTCGACTCAGAACTGTCAATAGTAGTAGAGAGAGAGCAGTTTTCTAACCTCAAACTTAATTCAACCTCCAATTAAAAAATGAAGTGCAATGTGCAAAAATTATTCATAATTAAGAAAAAACACAATTTAATATTTGAATAGTTTTCGAATTTCCCACAACAATGCATCAATAATTGTGAATCACAGTTTGCCTCAGTGTGATTGATTGTCATAGTTGATTTTTAAGCGATTATATTGATTAACTAAAAAATCAGTCATTTTTAAAACTATGTAGATAGCAACCAATATTCCAATATAACCTCAAATTATAAGACAGTCTCCTGAAATCTATTGGAATTATGAAAGCTAATTACGTTGAAAATGATTCAGACAATCTTCCTCTTGTGGATATGGATACAATTAAATATTTTTATGCAAAAAAAACCCAAAGTTTTTATGTGTCGTAATCGAGAAAGAAAAAGTCGCTGAAAACCATCATTTTCTCACACTTAGCTTAACAGGAATGTTAAAGAAATTTGTTGGATGCTGAATACTTACTGTTACACCAAGCTACAAAACAATGTCACACCATTCTATCACTACTTTGCATATTTATTGCTTACAACTGTAACAATTATACAGGAATGAGTAAATTAAATAAAACCTTTATCACAAATGAGTTTATTTACTTCAAATCTTTTTTGATTCAGCTTTCTTCTAGATATTTATTATTATGTATTAAAATAATTTGTATAAAAACAATAACAATGTGAGGTTACGTACACGTTATTTAATGAAAATTGCATTTGGTGTTCCTTATGGTTCTTTATAGTCTTTAAAAAAACTGATTTTTGGATATGCATTACTTGGAATTTTAAGAGAAAAGCAATTAAATGCAACTGAGTATTTAAATCAATTAAAATAACGAAGCCCGCCGCCACTAGTCGCGAAAATTCCACACTTATGCTGCAGAATATTAGATTATTTCTTCGTGTTAATCTATCCAATTTTTCTACTTCTTTTCTTTATCGTGTTTTCTTATTTGGAATTCCGTTTACTTCATGTATGAAAGTAGTTTTTAATTTTTCATCTATTTGTTTGTTAACTGAATTTATTTCCTCTTTGAAAAACATTTTAATATATCGAGCATCCTTTTTTATATTCCAATATAGATTAAAGTTATTTGTATGATAAATGTCCGTTATTGAATTTATGCGGAATTTAAATTTTAAATTTGACATTAGCATTACTTTTTTTATCTGTCTTTATTTTATCAGGATTCAAGATTTTTCATTAAATTATACACTAATTATTCTGTTATTCTGTTAGAATACTTTAAAACCATAATACAACTTTAAAATTAACTAAGAGGGCTTTTCTATTGTTTATGTTGGTATGGAACACAAAGAACCAACATTTAATCAAGTTTCAAGTTCTTACAATCCAGAGATAGCACTTCTGAAGTAAAATAATACACCTGCCAGTAAAGTCGGTTCGCTCTATTATTTACTGTTATTTACGTAACCTGCATATTCCGTTGTTCAGTGTTACCACACATGTGTTTCGTGTTATTATTCATGTTATTGTGCGATATTATTAGTTATATTATTAAAATAAGTATCAGAACTCTTGTCATGCTTGGTGCAAAAACGTAAACCAAATTCTAAGTGGTAAAGATAGTAGGGCTTATGTAGGAAATGACATTGTAAAAAAATTGGCACGCGAAATATTTTGCAAGTAATTCGCCGTATCGATGTTATAAAGGCATATCAATGTTATAATGAAATCATTACATGTTCCTATGATCTTGGCCACCTTCATTTTTTAATTTACCGTCAATGGTTTTTCTTTATTATTTTCTTTAAAATTCGATCGTGCAAAAAATATTGTATATAACTTGAGTGTAAATTGTTGTTTTTGAACTCGTAGGGTTCCTTCCTACTCGTTCAAAAATGACAACTTTACACTCTTGTTATACAGGGTGTTTCATTAATACTTGGAAATATTTTAAATGTAGAATCCTGAGCTCAAAATATTAAGATTTAACCCACATCACTTAGATAAAATGTGGCTCCTTACTGAGTTACAGAGTGTTTTATAACAAAATGGTTCTTTTCAGAACAACAATTTGTTTTTAAATGTTGAAAGCATTTATTCGTTTCAAGAAATTTCAATAAATAACATTATGTTTTTCTGTTAATAGGGATTAAAGTTTCATTTGCGTAATAAATGCAATCCTATGACCCAAAAACACTGACGTAATTAATACACATTAAAATCAAAATAACTGTGCCGCTTCATTTTCAACTTTAAATATCTCGAAAAATAATGATTATATCGCTATGAATGAAAAGTATGTTATTTACATAGAAAGTATTGGAAAATCAAAACATTGTGCTAAAATGGCAATTCCGCCAGTGGCGTAGAATTTGAGAAGGGTCAACCATTCACTTGCCCCTATCGTACGCCTCTGGTAGTAGCCAGAAACGATTATTTAACATAATTTAGTAGGGTGTACAGTACCTACACTTCCTGCCAAGTATGACAAGGATACGTCAAATAGTTTTAAAGTACTGGGTACAAATAGTTTTTAGATTTTTAAATAAAACACCCTGTAACTCAGTAAGGAGCTACATTTTATCTAAGTGATTTGGGTTAAAACTTAATATTTTGAGCTCAGGATTCTACAGTTAAAATATTTCCAATTATTAATGAAACATCCTGTATAAATAACTATTATAGCTTTTATTTTTAACTTTACATTATAACTCTAATAAAGTACTGATACTGTGATAATAATGCATTTTAATTTTTGTTTTATATTGTTTAAGATAGCATAATTATTTATTGTTTAAAAAAAATGTTAAATTTCCAAGTTTTGTATTTTAGCTTGCAAGGCACAGATTATTTGGGAATTTAATATTTTTGTGTTAAATATAATATAAAAAGTATGATTCTTCATCTTTTTATGAACATGTAGATTATTTAGAATTGGCACACCACGATTTTATTTTCTCTTACAATCAAAAGATGGCATTAAAGATTTCCAATTGACAACTACGTGCGTTAAGCCTCTATAAAATGTTGGTTCTTTGTGGTATGGAATAAATCACTCTTTTTGTAGGTTTACACTACTAACTTTGTTTTGAAAGATGTCTGTCAAACAATTTTTTTGTGTATTTGTTGAATATTAAAGTTAACGGTGTGTTAATTTAGATTATTTGTGAAAATAAAAAGTTTATTTTAACGAATAAATCTTTCTTTAAAATCTTCCATTAATGGATTTTATTTTCATGCCGCTGACTTCGTTACTAACAAATGTTAACCTCAAAATGACAACTGTCAAATAATATGTAATCCAGATTTTGAATTTAGGTTTTAAAGTATTTGAACAGAGAGAGTACAACAACAATATGGCATAATACACCGAAATGTCGACGGTGACGCTTTGTCAAGGCGGCCCTGTTCATAGAATTGTAGCCACTACCTTCAAATTGAAAATAAGCAAGAATGACGGTAAAAACTGATGAATGGGCAGAAGAGGCAAAAGAGAGATCCTGACCTCACTCCAACAATGGAATGGAAAAATGCTGGCAGACATTCAAACTGGAACGAAATTGCAGGTAAAGCATCTGCTGTTAAAAACTATTGGACGCAATGGAATTCAATAATGGTAGAAGGAGGCCTATTGAAAAGAACTTTTAAGAAGTTTGATGGTACCTCTGTCACTAAACTGCTAGTCCTACCAAGCAGCAAATGACCAGAGGTACCAAGAGAACTGCATGATGGAATGTTGGGCGGACATTTGGGCATAAAGAAGAGGAAGAAATTACGACAAAAGTTTTCTTATTAATTGATTGGCACCTCAAAGAAACATAATGAAGATGAAGAAAACTACAAACTGTAAGACAGGTGACCGACCAACAGTTTCAAGAATTTATACAAATGGAAAGTAATGAGAAGAAATTTCGTTACAGAACAGTGGTAGGAATAGTACGAGATCTCTTATAAGTCTCTGAAGATTATAGGTTGGTTCACTGTGTATCGAGTGATTTAAGAATGTCTCAGGGAATAGCCAACACGATGAGTTAATAAACTTGAAAACCAAAGTCCAGAAATTGGCAAAGGTCCTTAAGTTGCAAATTGGAAGACTGTTGTTCTATTTGGTAACAAAAAAGTACTTCTATGATAAACTGACCTATGAAGATTTATGGACAAGGCTGCAACAATTGAGAAGAGACGCAGAAGAGCAGAGGTGTCCAAGATTGGCCATTGTGGACTGGATCGTTTAGATTAGAGAATTGTCATCATTTTTATCTTAAATGTGATGCTATTGATATTTTCATATAATTGGATTCCTCAGGAAATTTGAATTTTTCACTAAAAGGTTTTCCATTTATTTTTAGAAAACAAGAAATTTTTTTATTTTGTGGTTTCTGCATTAGTGGGCTCTAGATTATGGTTCCTAACTGTTTAAATTTAAATTTCCTTGATTTTGTCATTTTTCTTCTACCTAAGATCAGATAAACGATAAAGCTGTATTGTGTTATTTAAGTTTTACTCATCACTTTAATTTAATTCTTCAGTACGGAATGCAACCCATTGATCATGCTACTTTTACTTTAAAATTGAATACTTTTGAAATCTTTTGTTATTCACCGCCTATTTTAATCTTAAAATTGATTTTAATCCTGTTTGAAGCTGCTAAAATCGATTTTTATAAAAAATGATTTTAGAGATAGATTTAAAATAAGCAGTGAATGTGGATCATTATGTTTAAAAGATACTACTAACAAATTATTCATAAGATCCCAGTTCTGAGGTATGTCTTAACATAACATAAGCTAGATATTTAAAATGTCAAATTTGACAAACATAACCTAAACATGTCAACTTGACATCAAAACAATGACATAAACAGCAAACATAACCTAAAAGTGTCAACTTGACAGCAAAACAATAGCATAAACAATGAGCATAACATAATTTGACAGACCAAACAAAAATAAGAGTGAAGACATGAATTAAAACTGAAATTTTTTAAATTATGTTATAAATGGTGAAATAATATCATTTTTAGTGAAAAAGATATTTCAAAAACATTCTTATTATCAAAGTTCTTTTAACATTAATAATACACTTCGATATGTTATCAAATACTTGAACAACATATTCATTAAAATCGCCCACTAGAGAGATAACAATATTTTACTTTTAAAAATTTAAAAATCATTTCGTTTTCAAGGAGAAAACAGCAATAAAATAATAACAATTATTGCAATTTTAACAATCAAAATCCAAGATAAAGAAACAAAACTATCAATGAATTCAATATAAAATTTACTCTACTTCATATTTTAATAACACAAAAAATGAAGATTAATGGAAAGTTTTTTAAACTTCTAGCAAGTGCAATTATCTACAAGGCCAACCAATGTAATTCCCAAATGCTTCTCTATTAACATTTATGCATGTACAACTATTTTTTCATCTGTTACGTTTCATAGCCAATTAAAATGTTAATGCTGGCCCCAGGGGATTAGAAATGAAATCTTTGCAATATTTCACAATCACCTACGCATTTTTTATTTACAATTTTAAAGAAAAAGCAACTAGAAAACTGAGAGTGCCATAATTTTTTAATTGCTCAAGTTAAAATCATTTATATTCACAAACATCATCTCTATATTTACCTTTGCCGTTCCCAAAGAATTCGGAAGAAGAAATACTGGAAGAACCCTGGAAACGACTGAGATTCGCTTGGTGCTCGTAATCATTAGCACGGTCATTAAAAAATTGTTCAGATGATATTGCTTTCGCGCTTCCAAATTTCTTCTGAGCTATATCAGTACTGCTCATGTCCACACTTCGTGTAGGAGTTCTGTCCACTACATGTTAAAATAAGCAAATAGAAAATTACACAAACACTGGAATTTTACAACTGGCTCACCTGGCCGAGGTGTACTTCTAGATTTTTCTGCTGGCGGATCATCTACTATAACCCAACTATCTCCTCTAGAATTGCTATTGTCAGAAAAAAATGAGTCAGCCCCTTTACTTGAACCAAATCCACTGTTACTGTTACGATTAATATTAAAACTTGATGAAATTGAAAAGTCATCAAAGAAACTATCAGTATCGGATAATCTCAATTTTCCAAGAGAACTTAAACTACTCTGTGTCGTTTGCAAATTTTCTTGTTCAATTGTCTGCATGTCATTCAAAACTGAGTGACTAACACCCCTGAAATGAAATTATTCATAAAATTAAATTTAATAATAAATTAATTTAAAATACGAACGATTTCGATTGAAAACCCATCCCTAAGCGTTCCATCTGTTCAGCTTTGCGAGGATCAACCTTTCTCAGTTGTTCTTCTCTCCGTTGTTGTTCTAGACTTAAATCCTTGTAGGCAAGACGAACGGCCGCTTCACGCTCCTCCTGTTCTTGTGCAGATAACGCAGCAGCTCTGGCAGTTTCTTCCTGCATGCGTAAACGCGATTCCTCGGCAAGAGCAGCTTCTCGTTCTAGTTCTGCAAAATTTGTTTTTACTTTTGTTGCTCCTAATCCACCCTTTTTGGCGCCCAACTAAAAATCATACTCTTTCTATTCTGACTGTCATTTGTAACAACCATCTACATACCCCCGACTTCTTTGGTTGTACTTTTCGTACACCAATTGTTGGTTTTCGCTCTTCAGTATTATGAAGGCTAAAATCCACTTTGGGTCCCTCTCCTGGATTCGAAACTAATTTTGTTTGCGGGGATTCTTCTGGCTGAATTGAAAATAATGTTAATGAAACTTGAAACGATAATAAAAGTAATAAATGTGATTTACAAAAATAAAACTAAGCTTACCTGCGATTGGTCTGGAACAATTAATTCAGGAGATGTAAAATTCTCCTGCTCTGTAAAAAAGTCAACTTCTTTTTCCTCCGTCTTTTCTTCATGGTTACTGGGATGGATGTGTAACTACAGAAATGTTAGTGTAAGAAGCACGACATTAATTTGCATTAATAATACTCGACCAATGAGAATATTAAAATTATAAATTTAACTAAAATACACACATTAATAAAAGGCGAGGCAATTGTATGCCTACCTTCTTTCCTTCTGAGGCAAACCGACTGTGTTCGGTCCTCAACTGGAATAATAAACACAGCTAATACAGTAACAATGTTAACTATAAAATGTTCATTAATGAATTTAAAAGCACACCAAGCAGCTATCATGACATCGTAAAGGAAATACGTACCTGGTCATTATTCTTCAAAGCCTTTAATGCTAACTGATGAACTTTCTCCCGGTATAATTGAGCAGCACGTGAATTATATTTTTTTTGTGCATCAGTTGTCACACAGTTGTGCTGTGTAAAGAACTGTAACTATAATAATACCAACAATTAGACAGATTAACTTTCACCACTCTCTATTGTAAACTTACTGCATTTGCATTCCCTCCAACTTGCATTTGGCGCAGCTGCACCCATGTCCAATTTGTATCAAGTTGGGTAGATCGTACAAATGTTAAATGTACTCCTAAACCACGATGCACAGCTGAACAATCTATACATATGAAAACCCCGTATGTTATACTGGCCCATGTTGGATTTTTTGCACTGCAGTCGAAACATGTCTATAACATATTGAAGATCATTTATACACGATTGTGTGTAAAAAGTACACGTCAATTTCTTATGACAATTGAAATCTGTTAACGAGTGCTCTGAGGTTAGCCTAAATTTAACAAAGTAAAGAATCTTCTCAAATGCAACTGTTCATTTACCTTGTTGGCTGGTATAGCGCGTAATCTTTGAAAAACAGCCTCAATATCTGCTTTAGAAGGCTGCTCTGTCATGTTTTCTTCTCTTTTGACACTATTAACTGCGATTACTGCCAATCTTGACACTGTTTTGTAAAATTTAGACACGTTGTCACTCACAATTTAAGTTCGATGGCGCTCGAATACCTGAATTGTTACTGTTTCTTTCTAACTATACCAATCTCGGATATTCTGTTTCTGTTTAGATGACCTTTGTGCTCTGTATAACTTTTCACGAAAGTTAAGAGCTACTGCTACACGTTAAAATTTAATTTGATAATTAACAAGGAATTTTTGTAACAGAATCAAGATTTAATGAAGTGATTAGTCGAGGAATAACAGATTATTTAAATTTCACTAAACCAATCTTGCGTAACTAATATTTTTACCGTGACTGACATTTATGTGAAACCCTAATGTAACGCAAATGACAATTCAATGGACTATGAGTCACAGTCACGTGACAAGCAATCTATCTCCAATGTCTTGTACACATGTAAACAACATTAAATACCGCTATGTTTTTACGAAGCATTTCAATGTAATCGATTTGCATCTCAGTTATTCTGTTGTATTACATAACATTTGGGAGTAGATCATTTACATTCGATTTATTAGTTGTTAATTGGAAAAAAACATGGATATTCGAACCCAAAAGTTGGAACAGCAAGTAAATGTTTTTAATATTTAAAGCCAAATTCCTGAATTAAATCAATGATTGATGATTTGTTTGTAGCGCCAGATAATGGAACAGAAAATCAAACGAAAACGTCAAAGTGCAGCAATGATTCAAGCATCGGATGCAAGAAATACTTCTGCTAAAATGCGAACAAATAGCGGTAGCAGGAGAGAATTACATGGTATAAATTTAAAGTCTTTCAGAACTTTTGTACTTAATTATGTAAAACATGTTTATTATAGGTTACGATGGACCTTTGCAATACACAATGAGTCAAGACAATAATCCTGACCAAGTAATCTCAATTATATCGAATACAGATAATGTTGAAGGTATATTGTTATAATAAGTGATTGTTACAAACTTAATTGTGATTTATTATAGAAACTGAAGTAGAGGATCTAACCAATGGTCCTTCTAGTGATTTAATGGATATAGAGGATGATGAATCAACTCCAGTAGCATCAACACCAAGTAACGGAAATATGCCTATAAATCCTATTATAGAACAACCTATGTTAATAAATAGCCAAATAAATTCAGTATGTATGAATTGTAGATGCTACATATTTACATTACTGTATTCTTTATTGTGTTATACAGGCACCAGAAACAGAAGGTGATGTAGAAGGAAATATAGAAAAATTTGTAGTGCAACCTGCACCACAAAAAGTGCTATTTAAGTGCCGTATTACTAGAGATCGTAAAGGAATGGATCGTGGTTTATATCCAACATATTTTTTACATTTGGAAAGAGAATATGGTAAAAAAGTGTTTTTATTAGCAGGACGCAAACGTAAAAAAAGCACCACTAGTAATTATTTAATATCCACCGATCCAACTGATTTGTCAAGGGGAGGTGATTCTTATGTTGGTGAGTAACATGCATAAAAAAATTTTGGTGTTTCCAACTATTAGGCAGTAAGATTTTTGGTATTGGAAGGACATTAAATAGGAACTTTAGATTTGAGGTTATGTGGTTTTTAAGTTTAAATGACAATGTTGCTTTTTTAAAGTTATTGGAATTTGGAAATGTAAAGCATTTAAAAAAAACCAGGAAATGTAATTTTTATTAATAATTAATCAAAAATTAAAATTTATTCATAGACGTTATCAATATGAAGTTATAACATTTTGAACTTAAAATACTTTTTTGTTTTCTATATTGTTGTAGTCTATAAAATCTTAATGATATGCAAACAGCGGCAGAGATTAGTTGATACGTCATGGTGACATAATTGCATCAGCGGTGCCATATTACTAAAGTATGTGTGCATGTAAGGTGTACACAGGTAAAGGACATCTAGATCCGTTGAACCACTGATAAACAAATTGTTTCGCATAAACGACATCACTAAGTTATGAAAATTGCATGTGTATGATTGTCCAGCCAAGTAGTATTGCGATTTAGTGTACGTCTATACGGATAACTTTACTGTGCCATCAAGTAACTTATACCATTCCTTGATTATATGTCATTGGGTTTTTATGATTAGATATAGATATGTCTCAAAGTAGTTTATTAACTTAATATAGAATTCGGAATAATGTTGAACAATTCTGACATTTAATGACAGATACTTAACCTAAAAGTCTAATTTAGTAACTTTTGTTGAACAATGCAAAGGAAATTTATATTTTTGTTTCAACTGCTTAAACTAAACAAGTTTGATCACAAATACTGACTAATACTGAGAAATATGCACCTTCAAGATGTATTCAAAACTACCAACATGGCTATTAATTTTTAACAATTTCCTGATTTCCAACATAATACCCGGCAACATTGCAGTACTCACAACTTATGTTCAATTGGAGACTGGAGACAAACTTGACGTGGCCCGAAAAAATCCAGATAACTTCTGAATCGACTTGACAGGCCCAAACTGCACGAGAGATCCGAATGGCCTGACAGAGAAACCCCAACGGCCTGAGAAGTCCAAAAGGCCCGAGAGATCAAAACGGCCCGATATACCCGAAGGGCCCAAAAGTCCGAAAGGCCTGAAAGATTAAAACGGCCCAATAGGCCCAAAGGGCCAAGAAGTCCAAAAGGCCCGATGAAAAAAATAATTTAGGCTCTACTTATAATGAATTTTTATATGTAGATAAAATTAAAAATCCTGAAATGAGCTCTGTTGAACAGTACAGTGTGATCCAATTTCGATGGGATTAAATGGGTAACTTTTTTATTAGCGCAGATAAATAAAAACGGCCTAGGTAATCGTGACCTCTTTTTTCATGCTTATTTCATTACCATTGCCAGAAATAAGCTGACGTCTTTTGTTTTTTTCCTAGACAGAAAAAGTGAAAAATGGTTGATTTCTTCAATTTGCTGTAACTCCTTTATTTTCGAAGCTAGAACAAAATCATTTGACCGTTGCTGAGGCACTTTTTAATGTAGAATCCAATGCCATCAGTCGTTTTTTCCTTGTCCTTTTTATAACTGTGCTGTAATTTAAAGTTGAATTTCTTGAATGGTCCATTTAAAAAGCATATAATTTTATCATAATCTATCTGAGTTGTATTTCGTAATTTATTCACACAACTCTTAAGACAATACACATTGCAATTTATGCGCTACAATCTTTTTGAAACAGCATTTGTTTCACAAATACCATACAAATTGAATAGTTTATTTGCATTACTATCACCAGTGGCCATGTTGTTTTAATTTACAATAATTTTAATAATTACATGCAACACTACAAAACAGCAATTTCCTGCACTAACCTCTCAAAATCTGATTTTCTTATATGTATGTTTATCTTTGTTAATAAAATAATCTACAATGATTCTGACAATTTTAAATCTATCTTCTGCTGTGAGTCTTTTCAGTGTTGAAAGCTTTTTTTCATTTAAATCGCAATTCAGTAAGTCACATACCTTCTGCAAGTTTATATGTTTTAAAACAATTCAATGTGAAGAGGTTGCAAAACTACAGTTTCTTATCACATTCTCAGCACTTCATGACAAAAATTAAGATGCTGATGAAAAACAATCAGCACTTTACTTATCTTCAAAATAAGAGTATGCTTTTTTGATACTCTTTTGTTTTAGGAAGTTGTAGAGTTTCTTTTCATTTTTATTTGCGTTGGCTGTTGCAATTGTTACAAGTTCCAGAAAAACACTGGTTTTATCATTGTTATTGCTAGTAATCTCAAACTTATAAACTGACATTTAAACTTGTCAAATTTGACATGGAACAACAGCGCTTCTAGCGGAGAAAAATTAATTAACATTTTCATCTGTGGTGGCAGTCTACATTCTCCATTGTTTTTGTGTGTTTATTTGTTATAAATGCTTCTCTTGCAGCATTCTCCACCCTTGGGCAGCAGTTATTAGTACTATTTGACCCGAAGCACTATCTTAATAGTTCCATGCTTTTATTTATATATTTATTGCGGGGAATGATAAACTGTTCACAATTTTTGGCTATGGCCGGAGTCTAAGGAGCTATTTTAATAGAGTACGGTCTCTTCCCTTTGTCTTTGCTAACATACGCTTCAGTTTTGTTTGATGATGAGTGCTATAAGTACATATCCGAGTAATGGAGAGAGCAGGACTAGTTTAATTTATGTTGCAACAAGTGAAATTGTAATGTGCATCACGTTGTGTGTTCCGAACATTCATTTTATCATTTATTTATCTCTGAATTTCACCCAGTTCTTATGAAATGAACTTATGCCAACTTATCGCTTATTATGTGTTTTGTCTTATTTATAATTATTTTTTTTGCTAAGTATTATTGGTTATGTTGGTACCATATTATTGCTTGCTTTGATGTGACATTTATTTAGTTTATAGAATATTGCTGTGTCTTGTTGGTTTCAAGTTGAGACCGTTTATTTTTATATTTGTGCATTAAAACTTGTATTGTTTGTTTTAAAAGAATCTTCGGAGGTTTCTTGCTGGTTCTTCCTCCGAACTGATACCTGAACCAGTGTAAAAGTTTATTCGGTCTTCACAACAGAATTTAGCATTCAATATACAACGTTCTATTTTAACCATAATCTGTGTTTTATTTGATTTCCTGTCTTCCCCACTATCGTTAATAACCAGTGTATCTAGTTTTAGGGGATTTTAGAAACACAACGTAGGGTAGGTAAATTGGTTTGACGATCACGATTGGCCCCATTGATTCTGGGGTTTGCTTTCTGTTAGATTTGGGAGGGAAATTTAAATATTTGTCAGGACCTGGGGCTTGGGATACTACAATGTTCTACTTCTTTTTTAAAATCTTCACAAGTATTGCACTCAAAATTGCACTTTGTTATTACCATTGCTTTTACTGTGTCTACAAACAGTTGTGATTTTTCCGATGTCCAAGAATTATTAATAATGGAAAAAACACGTTCTGTGGCAGCATTTGTTCCAGGTAAACAAAGAGCAAACCATGATCATTTTTAAATCCTGGAAGGAAACGTGATTTTCAGAAAAATGATTGAAAATAGATGAGTGAATGCATTCATAAAGTCATATACGCAGAGACGTGCGAATAAAATATAATCGAATATTATAATATTCACATGATATGATGAATTATCTAATTCGGGACATTTTCCGAGACACATATTAATACGGGACACGGGGCTTTAATCTGGGACAAATGGTCACCCTAATAATGAATAAATGAGAGCGGGATGTTTGACAATGATTCTGCATCATAAACATGTAATGATAGCAAATTGTTTGAATTTGTAAAGCATTTCTTTACTTTTTTACACACCCATATGTAACAAAACTAAAAGTCCTTTGTACAAGCCCAGTCAGGGACAGAGGATGGGGATGGAGGTGGTATAGTCAGTTTTGCACTTGGTCGTTCAGACGGCGGGCCTGTTTACAAGATCAGTATTTTTTGTTTACTTAGCTTAGCTTACATTTTTTAGAGTGATATTATTCATTAACAGAGTTCATAATAAACTGTTTTGTTTAAAAAAAAAAAAGTTACAATGCTCTAAATTTTGTTGTTGATACCTCATTTATGATATTTTGTTGTAACATAACCCCAAAGGTATTCAATTTCTCTAAAATACAATGGCTGTCATTTTACACATTTTTTGGGAATTCTTGTCAACTATTCTGTAAACCACAAACAATGTTTATTTTTTTTCTTACTACAATACTACCCGGCAGTATCACTTCTCAAAAAAGGGTTAGTACTCAGAAACTGCATTTATTTTTCTTTCATCTTCTATTTCCTGAGAAAAATCAATCCTAATTCATGTTTTTCAAGTAGCAAACCACCCCAGTTTCATTATCACTAATAAAACTCAGACTTATTCTCTTTCCAATTTGCAATTCAAATTAATTTTTAGCATGCTTTAAATCAATTGTTTTTAACAGATGCGTAAGGCACCTTAGATCTATCATTACTTGTGTGAATTTCATTCCAAATACTAAAAAAGTGAGTGTAGGCTTAGCCTTTTCATAATATTTATTTTATTTAAATGTGATTTCCTGCACTGAAGTAATTTTAAATTCTGACAATAATTATACATGGATGTTTAGTTATGTTTACAATATTCACTTTATGTAAATAACATTAATTCATCCTGAAAACTGAAATACACAGTAAACAACACATAAATAAACCTAAATTACTTCTCAATTTAGTTCAGCACTACTGCCACCAGAGCCATAATGGTTAGCTTGTATCGGGAATAAGCGCATTCCTTTTATTATTCTCAAAATGTGGTCACTCAGTAATGAACGTAATTCATTTACTACAAACAGTACTAACTGTAAAAGTCAACTGAGTGACTACTATTTTAACAATAATAAAAAGGACAGTTAAAAAAACTTGTAATGGAGTCAATAATCTGACAATTAAATCTGAGCAGATTTCAATGTTATGCTTAGTTATTACTCGCACAAGAAAAGTAAAAAACATTGTATTTAATCTAATTTTCGTTTGCAGGTAAATTGCGTTCAAATCTAATAGGAACTCAGTTCACAGTTTTCAATAATGGAATATCGCCACGTAAAAGTAGCAATAAAGAAGGCGTAATGCCCCGGCAAGAATTAGCAGCTGTTATATACGATACGAACGTATTAGGATTTAAAGGACCTCGCAAAATGACGGTAATTTTGCCAGGTATGACGCCCGACTTGCAGCGAGTAACCCTATATCCGCAAGATGAAAGCGAAGGTCTCATCGAAAGTTGGAAGGCGAAAAATATGGATAATCTAATTGAATTGCATAATAAAACTCCCGTTTGGAATGATGACACGCAATCGTACGTACTTAATTTTCATGGACGTGTAACGCAAGCCTCTGTGAAAAACTTTCAAATTGTACACGACAGTGATTCTGAATATATTGTCATGCAGTTTGGTAGAGTTGCAGAGGATGTTTTTACAATGGATTATCGGTATCCTTTGTGTGCTTTACAAGCCTTTGCTATTGCACTGAGTAGTTTTGATAGCAAATTGGCTTGCGAATAAATCAAATTAAATGTGCCTCAAGCGTAGAGTATTTACAGCATATGCAATTTTGTATGTGTGTTTTTTTTAGTGTCGAACACTAAGTAATTCACAATAAAAGTACTATTATTAATGTAAGAGTAAATTTAGGGTTAGTAATTGTAATGTTTTATTTGTTTTATTGCCCAATTAAAGGTCCAGTTACTTCTTAAGATATTTTTTTAGTATGTTTTAGTTTGGTTATGGTGTTTAGTTGGTAGTATTGTTATCTAGTCGATGTATTATAATCATGATCTATTTTTACATACAAGTACAACTTATATAGTATTATTTTATTAATTTTGAGTTTTTTAAGAATTTTAGTATTTATAAAGTCAGTGATAACTGACAATTAAAGAAATTTTCGTGTATGAAACTTCTTTGACTTTTTAAAGTTGTTATGCAATGATCTATATTTATTTTATTATAATAATTACTTAACATTCCAAGAAAGGAACAAATGAATTTCAATCATTCCGCATTGTTTCAATAAGGATAGTTTACAGGGTTAACGTCCATGGCAGACAATATTTGCATTCGATTATTACTTAAAACAAGCTCAATTTTTTTTGTGGGGATTTTTAAATTATTCACATTTTATTATTACATTTTACAAAATGACTGATTGTAGTTTGCTTTTAGAATAGATAGATATTGATATTGTAGGTTATAATTTGTTTCAAATTGTTAAGAAATCATAAGCAAATACATACATTTGCTGATATTTTTGAGGTTGTGCTTTGTGGTAGCTTATATTCATTTGCTAGTCTGAACTAGAGAAGAGATCTTTAATATTGATATGACATTCATATTAAAATGTTAGATTAATATTAAAACAAACTCGATTCGACTGTATTATTTATGATTGTGATTTTACTTTTATTTTAGTTGTGACTTGTAATATTATCATAGCATATTTATTCTGAATGTTTTAACTGCGAGCATTTTGCGCAAATTTTGAAAATTTAAAACCTGTTTCTTATGATTTTGTTAATTAAAATATAGAAAAGAGAGAAGGTATTACTAAAAAGGTCTAGTTTTGTTTAGTTATTCCTAATTGCTTATGATTTAAACAATTTGAAATAGATTGTACTTATTCTACAGAAAAACAGTGTCACTGTTTAATTTTAATTGTACTTAATTGCTGAAAAAGCAGTGTTTATTTGTTAGTAAATAATTGTATAGGGCATTTTTCGAAAAATATTATTATACTGGTCAATAAAAACAAAACTTTTATCATATACACACACACACACACTTTTTGACGTGCAAGTGATCCAATCTTTATCTCGTTACAAATTGTAACCTAAATTAAATAAATGTATGTGCATGTTTGGTGTACGTAAAATTATTGTCAATTGGCAATTTGCCTGTCTTGTATATTTATATTGTAGAACTAGATAATAATCGTGTATATGATTTTTTTGTACACAACACTGCATTTTTTCAAATTAAGTAAATGTGTTCAGCAGAAAATGGTAGATAAATGAAGAACACCTTTTGTGATGTTTGAAAAGCAAGTGCTCATATTATTATTAATAAAATAAAAACACAGTCAGTATTTTATAATTTATCACGTTTAGAGGTTTAATTAGTTTTATCGAATATTTTTTAAAGTAGAAGCGATCACAACTGAAATTTTTACTTTTACAATAATACAATCTCAGGTTCTGTGTTAAATGTAAATGATTGTAATGTTACATTCTTATTAATTTTATTTATTGAAAATGAAATTGTAACTAGAATCTCTACTAGGTTCAAATTTTCAAATTAAATATTAATATTCTTTCTTTATTATGTTTTCTTTATTCTTTAACTAACGAGGGACATTTCACTGTTCCTCAGATTTCTTCACTTGAAAATTGAGTGCTATCCATCGACAGTAGTCAAACCACCAAGCTGTTTGATAAGCAATGATTTTTACTGGAGAAATTCACAATTTGCTGCATAGCCATTGTAGAGAAATAAATATGTGTATTAAAGTACAACCAATAATAGTTCATTCATCATTTCTCCTTGGGTAGTAAAAGAGGAACTGAAACTTTCTAACGACACTAGTACCTACATGTTTTAAACTTCCTTCACTTTAGCAAGCAACTAGAGTGTCAAGTTGACAGTTGGTTAGCATTACTATTTCTTATTAGGAAATTTCATTTTTTTATTGTTGAGATGAATGAATAATTTAACTGTCATTTTATTTAAAACTGAGTAGTTTTACAAGTTTTTAATTCCACTATTTCTCAATACTACTTTTAATTAAAATTTTTATTTTCTGAAAATTCATGTTTATTTATTTCCTCTTAAAATCATAAATGCATAACTTCCTGAAATTTAATTGTCAAATATTACTACATAACCTAATACCATTTAGTAACTTTTTGTAACTAAATTGTAGGTACACTCGGGAAAAAAGTCCCATTAAATGGGTACAGTCAAGAAATATACACAAAATATGACATTGACAGTTGCTTTGGCAATGAACATGAACATATTTTTCTAAAACTAAATGTTTGAAATAGCAAAAAATATTGAAGATTTTATCCTAGTAAAGATAAAGATTTCTTGCAACTTCCTATTGATTGATTTTTAAAGAACCATAACTGTAAGTACTAAAAACACACTTGGGCTATTTTTATCTTTGTCAAATTGATAACATTCATTTTGAATAAAATAAGGTACTACTTACAATTTAATTTATTTTGTAATTCAGTTAATGATGTTAATCACAAAGCAACCAAAAATTAATAATTAGATAAGGTAATATTAATTTCTGTTTATGTATTTTTTTTTCTTACATATTAAGGCATGCATACCAAACTTAAAAACGGTTGTATAAAATATGATCCGTCCCTGGAGAATCGTTTAATTTTATTTGAACAACCGTTACTGATTACAGCATGTAATGTATTAAACAAATTTGAAACGAAACATAATGAGGGTATGATTTACCACAGTTGTGATTTTGCAATGTGTTACTACATAGTAATAGTTTATATTGTATATGTAAAAATAATATTTGCGATAAGTTATTATGAAAAAGAAATTTATAATAATAATTATGTAAATTTAGTAATTAAAATTGATTGATGAACACTTTTCACTCAGTAATGCTCAAATTTTAGTTAAATCGAAAAAGTTATTAACTATACACGTTTGCCTATTGCATTAATAAAAATATATAAAATAAGATTGTTATTCTTTCTGTTAGTCTTTTACATATTCAAACATATCTGTGGCCCCCTTTTATGCATATGTTGAGACACATCTTATGATTTGCATTCTGGTTTGTGTTAACAACTTCAGTGATTCTTAAACATTTGTATATTGGCTTACGAGAACTAATCACTTTTTGCATCTTGGTTTGGAATCAACTTATCACAACATGAAATTGTATGTTTACATAAATACATTCATTTAAAATGTACGTTTGTTGTATTACATTCTAAAGATTTAACCTCAACTTGTCAAATTTGACGTGGCACAACAGCGCCTCTAGCGTATTGCAATCAAAATGGCCGACATAACGGAAATTTTAATTTCACATTTCAGTTCATCTCAATTAAATTTTTCTAAAATGTTTATTTCGATTTTTATTTCAATATATAAAAGGTGAGTACTTTATTAGACTGAAATAGACATCAAAATTCTGTGCTTGTCTTTATTCTTTGTGTGAATAGTTTCTTATCAACTAAAATTCAAGGTCTATGTAGAACAACAAATATTTTTAAATAATGGTTTTCGGTGATAAGTTAAATTATGGGCATCAAAAAACAAACGCTTTAGAAGTGTTGCGAAAATTGACATTTGAGGCCGATTGTCTTCGAACCCTTTATGGATAGTGCTGCTACTTACTACTTGCTTTTAAATATAACGAATACTCATAAAGATTGTTGTGCCGGCAGTACGGCAAAGTGGATATGGCCGCATATCTCGCGCTATTCTGAGTTAAGCAGCTTTTGCTGCGGTCAGAACTCGGATGGGTGTCCGCCCGCCGAGACTTTAACATCTTGGAGAGCGAGGATAGTGTTCTAGCCATGATGCTCCACTATCTGTAGTATCTATTTATTTTATTTATTATTTCTTGTGCGTTTTTCGAATAAAAGAATAATAACAAATTATTTAAATTGTTATTAAATTAAAGATTAATGACAAATAAAATTAAAAAAAGTCTTGCTTGTGATGGGGTTCAATCTTGCGTTCGAAGAGCCCGTGCGGTTTAGCAAGCAGTAATAACCATTAAACCACGGAGGCAAGTAGCGTCGACTTTTCATTTTTCGGCTTTTAAATTAATGTTTTGCAAGTAATTAATGAATTTATGATTTCTAAAGAATTGGAATTGTTATTAAGGGTAATATTTTTGGACAGTAAGTTAGAATACCTTATCTATCGACTGCAACTATTAATTTCACCGACTTTTATTCGAGAACGAACTATTTGGTATATTTTAGATTTCCCATACTAATTCCCAATAGCAAATGTTAAAACGAACACGGTGTATAAAGATTGTTTGTGTCCAAAAGCTATTAGCAAATGACAGCACTGGCGTTATAAACCCTTGTAATCATGGTCACAGTTTGTGGACGCAACCATTGGGTCCGTTCGAGGGGTACTTATTAGCGGGCTCAACGGTCAACTCTCAGCGATAATTATGCAATCACTTACACGCAGTTGAAACATCCAGTGACTGAACCGTTTAGGTTCGCTCATTTATAGCCAGCTTTGGCAACGTTGGTTGTAGCTGATCAATCTCTTTTCTTTTGCTATTCTGACGAAGTTTAGTGTCATCTCTTGGTTGATGATCTTCCTCTATACTCTTCCTCGGCTCGGTGTGTATATTGTAGGCCTACGCTGGAGGTACTAGAGACTAGAGATAGTGGACCATTATGGCTGGAACGCTACGCTCGCTCTCCCAAGATGTTAAAATCTTAGCGGGCGGACACTTGTCCGAGTTCTGACCACGGCGAAAGCTGCTTAACTCAGAATAGCGCAGTATATGCGGGTATATCCACTCTGCCGTACTACCGGTTCTTGTCTTCAATATTTTAAAAGTAAATTTGCAAAATCTTTCAATTATAACTTATAGCCATTAGTATAGATTATGTTCGGCTTGTATCTGTCAAAGATTTTTCTTGACAATTGTTTACATAACCTCTAATTATTGTAAATTGATTTAAATCTGTAAACCACGTGTGGAGGATATAATTTAATATATCTCCTGATAAGACTGTTCATTTTAAATTAACAGTAACATGGTGAGGAAAAAGATTGATAATCGTATACGAGTTCTAATAGAAAATGGAGTTAAATTGGGGCACAGAACTTTGCTTGTTGTTGTTGGAGATAAAGGTCGTGATCAGGTTAGTAGTTGAAACTTGAAAGTTTTTTTTTTATATTACAATGTTCAATTTTCAGGTTGTTATTCTTCATCACATGCTATCAAAAGCAGAAGTTAAAGCAAGACCAACAGTATTATGGTGTTATAAAAAAGAACTTGGATTTAGTAGTCATCGCAAAAAGCGTATGAAGCATTTGCAACATAAGATACAAGCTGGTAAATTAAATATCAATGAAGACGACCCATTTGAATTATTCTTGTCTTCAACTAAGATACGTTACTGTTATTATTCGGAGACTCATAAGATTCTTGGAAATACATATGGCATGTGTGTTTTGCAAGATTTCGAAGCATTAACTCCAAATTTGTTAGCACGAACAATAGAAACGGTTGAAGGTGGAGGACTGATAGTTATTTTGTTGAGAACAGTATCTTCTTTAAAACAGCTGTATACAATGAGCATGGATGTTCACCAGCGTTTTCGAACAGAAGCCCATCATGATGTAGTGTGTAGATTTAATGAAAGATTCTTACTGTCTTTAGCTTCTTGTAAACGCAGTTTAGTTGTTGATGATCAATTAGTGGTGTTACCTTTATCTTCTCATAATCTTCAAGTAAACCCAATTGATAAATCTGAGGAACCAACATCATCTGAATTAGAATTAGCAGAACTTAAAACTAGTTTACGTGATACACAGCCAATAGGTGTTTTAGTAAACTGTTGTAAGACATTGGATCAAGGAAAAGCGTTGTTAAAATTCATCGAAGCTATTTCTGAAAAAACTTTGCGTTCTACAGTATCACTAACGGCTGCCAGAGGACGAGGTAAATCAGCAGCGCTTGGTTTAGCTGTAGCGGCAGCAGTTGCTTTTGGTTATTCTAACATTTTTGTTACAAGTCCTAGTCCTGAGAATCTTAATACATTTTTTGAGTTTGTGTTCAAAGGATTTGATGCACTTGAATATCAAGAGCATTTAGATTATGGTCTTGTTCAATCAACAAATCCTGAATTCAATAAGGCCATTGTTAGAGTTAATATATTTAGAGATCATCGACAAACGATTCAGGTAAGATATTTTTAATGTAGTATTATATTTAAATATTTGGTTTTGATTGTATTTGTTTAATCCTTTCAGTATATTCACCCCACCGATAGTCATAGACTTTCTCAAGCAGAACTCTTAGTAATAGATGAAGCTGCAGCAATTCCATTACCTTACGTTAAATCAATGTTAGGTCCATATTTAGTATTCCTGGCATCTACTATAAATGGATATGAAGGAACTGGTAGATCTCTTTCTTTAAAGTTACTTCAGCAGTTGCGAATACAAACAATACCTGTTGGAGCTAATACTAATGCTGCTAATAAAAAAGATACCGCTGCTGCTACAGGTAGAACTCTTCATGAGGTCAGTCAATCAAGGAATTTTAGTATTTATGAGCTGTAATTTCATTTTTTATCTGTAGGTTACTTTAGAAGAATCCATTCGGTACAAACCTGGAGATGATGTAGAAATTTGGTTAACAAAATTACTTTGTTTAGATGCTACATCAGTCACACCGATTTTATCAGGATGTCCACCTCCTGATAATTGCGATTTATATTATATTAATCGAGATACTTTGTTTTGTTATCATAAAGCATCAGAAGAGTTTTTGCAAAGACTAGTTGCACTTTATGTTGCCTCCCATTATAAGGTAGAAGATGTTTTTGATACAGTAATGATTGATGCATGTAAGTTATTGTCTTTTACAGAATTCTCCAAATGATCTACAAATGATGTCAGATGCTCCAGCTCATCATTTATTTTGTTTGTTAGGACCTGTAGATCCAAGCAGAAAAGCACTTCCAGAAATACTAGCTGTAATTCAAGTATGCTTAGAGGGACAGATTTCAAAGAATTCTGTCCTGGAAGGCTTTTCAAGAGGTAAAAGAGCTGCAGGTGATCTAATTCCCTGGACTATTGGCCAACAATATCAAGATCCTGATTTTCCTAGACTATCTGGTGCTCGTGTTGTGCGAATAGCTACACATCCTGATTATCAAGGGGTAACTTGATTACTGTAATTATTTTTTCCAAGTTGTATTACTTACGATGTTATTATAGATGGGTTATGGTTCGAGGGCTTTAGAACTTTTAAAACAATATTACGAGTTTAAATTTCTCAATGTTGAGGAGGATACAGCTTCAGTTCCTGAAGAAATAGAAAATGTAGGTGAGGAGGAAGTTGGTTTATTACATGAGCATATTGAACCTAGGAAATCATTACCGCCATTACTATTAAAATTAACTGAACGTCCTCCTGAGAAATTAGATTACTTAGGAGTGTCATTTGGATTGACAGAATCATTATTGAAGTTTTGGTATGGTTTTATTAAGATATTTCAAACTATTTGGAAATATTCATAGAAATTTATATTTTAGGAAAAAGGCAGGTTTTATTCCCACTTATTTACGTCAAACAACAAATGATTTAACAGGGGAGCATTCTTGCATAATGCTGAATGTTTTGAAACCTGATGATGCTGTTGAACAAGCTGAAGATTGGTTAATGGCATATTGGGTAGATTTTCGTAGAAGATTTATATCTCTGTTGTCATATCAGTTTAGAGCTTTTACACCTTCATTAGCTTTAGGTGTTTTAATAAGCAAGAGTAAAAAGATTTCTCATAGGAGTAAGTTTAAAGGAAAATTAATGTTTCTATTTTTGTATAATTTTACTATTTTAGAACTTACAAAACAGGAATTAGATGTTCATATAACTAAATATGATGTGAAGAGATTAGAAATGTATAGTGATAATTTGGTGGATTATCATTTAATAGTAGATTTAATGCCTACCTTGGCAAGAATATACTTTCTAAACCAAATGGGCGATGTGCAGTTATCTGCTGTGCAAGCTGTAAGAAAACTAATTATTGTTGGCTTTTAATTTTATGTTCAACATTCTTTTATTGTAGGTAATCTTGTTAGCAATTGGATTACAGCATAAAACTGTTGAAACTCTAGGCACTGAATTAGAATTACCAGTATCACAGTTATTAGCATTATTTAACCGTTTAATTAGGAAATGCTGCCAATATCTTAACTCAATACTGGAGAAAGCTGTCGAAAGTACATTAGTTCCACAAAAAGATGTAAACTTAACGCCTGTAGCAAAAAGCATGCAACAGGAATTAGAAGAAGCCGCTCAAGTAGGTTGATACTAGGTGTTCACAAGAATTGAACCGAGTTAATCCAATACAATAATAGCAGGGTTTCCACAAACTCACTATAAGTTACTATTTTAAAAATTTTATCACTGTTTCAACTATTTCAGTTTAAGATACGCATTTTTAAAAATTAGCATTTTATTCATAATTAAAATGCTGCTTTTAACATATGCTATTTGTTTTACGGAAATCTTTGTCACAAATAATCTATTCAATTAAAAATAAGTTAAAAAAGATACACTCAAAAGGATTGATAAACTGGAAAAAAGCAAAAGTTCGATTTTATTAATTATTGCTTTGCAAAAAAGTTAGTCTGATTTTAAAAATGTATACAGGATGTTAATAAATAATACCAACAAACCCATAAGATGAATTTCTGGTAACAAATATTTTTAAATGCAACCTATTGACAATTTGTCTCGTTATAGAGTAATCAGTCTTCAAAAGTTGTGTACAGATATGTTGACTTTTGGGTGCATTGTTGTTATTTGCCAAAATATCAAAAATTCTTATTAAAAGAAATGGTAAGAAATTGCCTTCCAGATGTTCCAAACTTAATTTTCTCTATAGCAGAAACATGTAAAGTCAGAAGAAAAGCATAAAAAGCTCAAAGTTGGGGATTTTTGTACCGTTATTGGAAAGATTTGTGTTAGACGAGTGGGGAGAAAGATGTTTTACACTGGCAACACTGGAGTAGTGGCATCTTTTTCGTTCCATGTAAAGCCCTGCCTGGTTATTTACTATTTCTCACTTTATGTGCTAAATTCACTTACTTTTTTCACTTTTTTTATGCATCACAGCTTGTGGAAACCCTGTAATAGGTTTTTTTTGTGCATGAAGTGAAAAACTGAGAGACTGGAGACACAACAATAATTGATTGATATCCTCTATTAAAAACAAACTAAACGCTAATACAAACTGTTTAGATCAGTTTATTTAATTCATTCAAAAACATCTGGGAATGCAAAGCATAACCACAACGAACTCCTGTTTTGTTACTTTTTTCAAATTTTGGCCGCAATTTTGATCATGTGATATCAAAAACCTAAAGTATACATTTCTCTTAGTTTTTGATGCAGACTACAATTCTAAAGTAAAAAAGAAATTTTAAAAATTTTCCAATTTTCGGCGGCCATTTTGACCATGTTCCCGAAGAGTTATTAAAAAAATGAAGATACTGTGTTGTCTTTAGTTTTTGATGTACAATCCAAATCTGAAAGCAAAGTTTCAAAATTTGACAAAGAATGCCGACAGACAGACTTCGCAAATTCAGCAACGACTCTTTCTGAGTTCGTTAATAAAATAAACTCATAAAATAGAAAATTCCATTTTAGAAAAATTACAAACAACCATCGTTTTTCCATCTATCAACTACTACTTTCTTTTGACATTGCTAGCCTCACTTTCCTTGACATTGACAACTAACTTTCCAACCTTACTTTTTCTGACTACTAAATAAATTGGCAATGCATTACATATAAATTGAATAAACTTTTATAAATAAATATGTAAATATTAAACATAACCTTGTTTTGCCTCCAGTTTCTTGCAGAAAGTCATATGCTGCAAAGCATCTAACGTTTGCGTGGCAGGTGAATTTTCATAAATGTGTAATACAATAGTGTGCATTTATCATTTATTATCACTATTTTCAATTTTGAAGGAGCTTCAAAAGAAACAGAAAAAAGAATTAGAAAAATTGAAGAAAGAAAATTTTAGCCAATTTGCAATTAAAGGATCTGAGGAAGAATGGACCAAAGCATTATCTGGTACAGGAGGCAAAAACTTAATATCTGTGAAAAGGTAAGAAGTTTGTTAAAAGTTGAACTTTGTAAATAAAAGATAAGAATAATCAGAATTATGAACGATCTATTAAACCATTGATTAAGATAAACATCTTTATTTTAACTTAAGAAACTATCTTTATCTTTTTTTAACAAACATCTACAGCAAGTTTGAAAAACAAATCTGTCATGGTCACCTATGGATTTATTGACACATGTCTGCTCCTAATTGATTTTTTGCATTGCAAATTTTTGGATATGTCATAAGAATTTCAAGTAGGAACAGATCACGATAAATTTTTTACGATCTTGCTAAATTAAAATGCCTTTTAGATTTAATAGATCATTTCTGATACAACCCTATGTTGTTTAGTAAATATTATTTTTTCACGTGTGTTAAAAAAGTGCAACATTTTTCATTAACTTCTGTTTATAAAGGATACGTTTGTTTCATCGCACTAGAAGCACGAAAAAAAGTGTCATAGCGGTTCATTTTTTCACGCATTTAAGTGAAAAAAAGTATCGTAACGTATCATTTTTTAACGCAAAATATTTAAACACAAAACATAAAAGGTTGCCGTTACTATGATACATGCTAATTGTACATTTAATATCAATGTTTTCAAATAAAAAGCTGTTTTTGAAGTGGGTAGTCCTTGATTTTTATTACGAATGTGAAAAAAGTTTTGTATGCAATTCATGAGTAAAGTTACTTTTTTTCACTTAGCGGATTTGCGCACTCGCCTTCGGCTCGTGCAGCAGACTTTCCTTCTCATGAAAAAAGGATACGCTTTACTCATCACTTGTTACATCAATAACTATTGTAGAATTATTACAAACTGTAAAATTGAGTTTTAGAGATAAAATCAGGACATCTCTAAAATTTTAGAAGTGAGACAAACCAGATTTTAAAATGCAAGTTAACTGTGAAAACAATATGCAGAATATTAAAAACATATTAAAAAGAAATCACAACCTAAAAACTGAAAGAAATAACATAACCTTAACACTCAAGTATAAGTTCATTTTTTCCTGTCAAAAATAGCAATAATTTTTCAGTGCATTTCCAATCCTTATAATACAGTCTAATATAGAAAAGTTTTTGAGAAAATTAACCAGGTTAGATAATTTATTCTAGTAATATTGATAGCAATATTTCTGGCATTCATTAATCTGATCCAAATGTTTAAGATCATCTGTTTCGTGATGATCCAAATACTTATCTCTGTCGATAATAGATTTGCAACACTCAGAATGAATAAACAAATTCGCTTTTTATATACAAATGTAAAACTGCAGAAAATAAATTTTTATTTTCTAATGTAGTAAAATTCGTAAAGTTTTACTGTTTTTATTTGTAAGCATACAAATACACATACACATAAATGCGAAACTATTTATTTTAAAAAACTTCACTTCTCTTCTTGTACATAACAACATAACATAACTAACATAAAACAATACATTACTCTTATTACCCTTATTACTCTTTTGTTTTTCCGCGTCTTTTTTCACCCCTCCTACCGCCAGGCGGGATATTCAAATTTAAATACTGCTACCACATTA
The DNA here is from genome assembly GCA_011009095.1 of Ignelater luminosus. NCBI lineage: Eukaryota > Metazoa > Arthropoda > Insecta > Coleoptera > Elateridae > Ignelater > Ignelater luminosus. Next base: position 138,978 of record VTPC01001099.1, read on the forward strand.
AGCATTACATGGCACAATGATTTTACACTTAAAACGTTTTTGATTACTAAGCTAGCAGCCGAAGGGGCCAAGAAATTTCTAAGACTTTCTCAAGAATAGTTTGGAGTATAAACAAAATCAAGAGCTGCAAAATAGCTGACAATTCATTTCTTTAATCAAATTACAGATGAGAGGTGTGGAAATGTTAGGTTAGATTATACATTTGCTTATACTCCAAACTGCATGTTATGTTCTAATTATCCTATAAAATACAGGGTGTCCCATTTAAAAAAAACTACTCTTTGCATTGTTCTTTTGTTTTATTATTTTGTCGTAGATTATTGCAAAGAGGGCAAGAAACTAATCACCTTCTTTTAAATCCTTTGAAAAACTTTATTTTGGCACAATTAATGAGTGTGCAATAAAAAACCAACCACACTGTATATAAAAACCGAATTCAGTGCAAAATATATTTTGTCTCTATTAGTATGGCTTCCACAATTCACTACTAAAAAACCAACCACTTTCCATATTTGACAACACAACTTTTGACAAAAGTCACTTTGTTTTTGAGTGTTGGAGCATGAAGCCCTGGAATGATTATTTATGTATATCATATGTTTGTCAAACTAACCTTAAATTCGGATATTATGTCATTTTAGCACTGGGAATATCCCATGATAGGGTGTCCAGAGTGTAACAATCTCTTTGCTTGTTCCATGACTTTCATTCTAGTTATCAAGATTTCATGTACTTATTTATACCTCTTAAAACTTGAGTAGAGGAAAATACACATTTTAAGAAAAATATGTTACGTCGCTGGAGAAGTTGGTACTTAGTTTTGTTATTTTTACAATTTTCACTTTTAGGCCAGTTGCCAAGTATCTTTGAGTAGAGAAAATTCTGACTAGAAATTCTTTTTCATACAGTGCAAACGCCGGCTGTGAAACGCTTGAAATAGAAAATTCTCTGTGTATCCTTGGATATGTCAACCGGTTTTCCCAATGGGGCATCTATTCGAATGATTTTTATTTTTTTTACCCCCACCCTTACCGCCGATGACGTCATCAATTTCTTTTAATGGCTGCCCCCATTTTTTCTTACAGATTCTGATTCTTTTAAGAATTCTGCATATGGCAAGCACAGAATTATGTCAGTGACATAACTACAAGTTGATTTATTCCAGATATAAAAAATACGCAATAAATAACAAACGAAGCCAAGTAAACGCTCGGATTTCGTTTCAGATCCTTCCTTTTAAAATTTTAGTAGAATTTGGTTTACTAAAATAGATAGATAAAAAAGTCTAAAGAAGTGAGATCAGGAGACCGAGCCAGCCACTCAATTACCCCTCGTCTCCCAATTGAGCGACCTGAAAACACATCATTCAATAGTCCATAACAGAAACATGATAACGCTCCATCATGCTGATACCACAAATTAGTATCAGAAATATCAAATTCTTAAACACTTAACAACAGACGTTTGACTAACATTATTATTAACAACCAGCACTCCAGTAGTGCTGTGAGGATTTTCTTGCATTTCAAACAATATTTAATTCCACATCATATATCATGTTGAATAAATTGCAGACTTCTTGAGTGTGTTACCTATCTCTGTATACCCCCTCAGAATCAAAATTTCGATTTTTTGTTTTTCAGTTAAATAATGCATCATCTTACATTAAATTAATAGATAAACAACAACACACAACGATAAAAGGATAGAAAATAGGGTATTGTTGGCAGGTTGTCAACTACAAAATTCATTGTTTTATATGTATGTTGCTCTCACGGTTGTATTTAGTTTATGATCAATTTATTAATAGTTATCTTTGATTTTTGAATCAAATAAGGTAATGCATGAATATTAACAGTTTTTTTTTTGCATGAAAGTTGCCCATGGAAATTTGCCCAATTTAGCAGTGTGAACATTAGTTTTTCAGTTTAAACTGGTCTTACATGTATGGTTAGACTTTTTGAACAAACACCTTCAAATGCAATATTGTCTGTTTTATATAAAATGGAATTAGCATCTTTAATAATTTTTATGTCTTCAGTTTTGTTCGTTATTATTATTATTATTATATTATTATATTATTACCTCTAATAACAGAAACAATATCAAATTGTTATGGGAATAATTTATTTGCAAGAAGACAATCTAACTGTTTATATATTCCTATTTTAAATAGGCAATAAATTTTTGCAACAGGTTCTATTCTGTGTAGTGACCGCAGTGACAGTGATTAGTTTTGAGGTTATTAAATGAAAAACCTAAATTCGTCTCTCATTGTTTATAAACGGCGGAAGACGGATTTTGGCTAAAATAGAGTATCTTAATAAAAAAGAAAAAATTGAATACCTACCTAGAGGGCTTTACGTTTTGAGTATTTGCATTATTGATAAAATATCTAACTAATTAGAAAGTTTTGGTCGAGAAGGTAGAGGAATGCACAGGCCAGGATTTCTAGTCGCGCTTTTACGAAGCCCGTGTCGAAGCTCGGATTCGGGTCGGGTCGGGCTTCAATTTAGAAACTTCTTGGGCATTTTAGGCCTATGTTTTGGTTTTGTCAGGTTTATCTAGCTGTTGGAGCCTGTCGGACCTCTCGGCCCTGTCATGACATACAGATCTGTTGGGCCTTTTGGACATCTCGGCTGTTTGAACTTATCAGGCCTGTCGCACCATTCGGGCCTCTCTGGCCTTTTGGACTTTTCGGCCCATCAGGTTTCTCGAGCCATTCGATCTTATCCGACCTGTCTAGCTGTTGGAACCTGTCAGATCTCTCAGCCATGTCGGGCCTTTTGGGCTTCTTGGCCCTTTGGGCTTCTCGGATTTGTAGGACCATTTCAGCCTGTTGGACTGTTTGGGTCTCTCAGGCCTTTTTGACTTCTTGGCCCCCAATTGAACTTTTTTGCCCCTCGAGCTGTTCGGATATCTTGTGCCGTTTGGGCCTCTTAGGCTGTTCGGACCCCTCGTGCCGTTTGGGCCTCTTGGGCTGTTCAAACCCGTCAGGCCGATCAAGAAGTTACTAGGATTTTTTCGGGCCGCGTTAAGTATGTCTCCAGTCTCCAATTGAAGATTAGGTGTGAGTACTGCATTGTTGCCAGATATGGAAATTTTTCCCCACATTGAAGATTTTTGAACTTGGTAGGGAAATTAATGAGGATCTTTAAGAGGTGGCAATTTATTGGGGATAAATTAAAAATTACAGCTATTTTTGAGTAAATTTGCAACTTAGTCGATTTTTAATGGAAAAATAATATTGTTTCGAGTTTTCTTTATTATTGTTGGTAATAAGTAGTCGAAGTTTTATTTCTGTTATTAGAAGTTTTGAAGGAAATACAGAATTCTATACAGGGTGCCCCTAAAAGGTCTGTACAACGCCCTACCACATATTCCTCAAACCAAAATAGGACTATTTAACCGAACTCACCTCTATCCAAAAGCGCTCCGTTAAGGCGCTAACTGGACGTCAAAGATCTTGAAAATATTTCTTTTTTTTAAATAACAAAAGAGTGTTTTCAGCGATTGGAATTAAATTTGGGATGTGAAAGTGTACTGGAAAAAAGGATTTTTGGAAATCAGTTTTTTTGCTTGTGGTTGTTTCGTAATTGGTCAAAAGTCGATCATCCAAATGCAAAGAACCTCAGATTATTTTAACAGTTCAGTCAATACTTCTGGAACTTTTAACACAGATGGGCATTCTTATATCGGTCATTTTCTGTCTGTTGTTTGATAACTGCAATAGTTTAGGCAGAAAAAAACAATTTTGATTTGCCTTCCGGCATACAATGTAGTTTGGTGCCGTTCAAAACAATTAATAAAATAAAATCTATATTAATATGATACAATACGATAAAAAAAACAAAAAAAAAATATAACATGAAAGCAAAAATTGTGCACCAATTGATTTTTTCTTTTCAAACATTTTATTTACAACATAAAAAGTCATATATGGTGTAATCATAATGAAGATTGCTATTGCACTAACTCTCTAATAACTTTAAAAGTGCTTTATGCTAATTTATCATTAATTAGGGATGTTATACAAAAATTAGTGTTGCAACAAAAAAAAGGTTTTATTGTTTGTTAATTCTACAAACACTAAACGTTTTCTTGAGTGCATTTTATTTCACTAAATAAAATGCTAATAGAATTTAAGAATTCAAAGCATACACCACATGTTTTCATTTTTTTAGTGAATCAACTGAATGCAGTGATTAAAGAATGTGAACAGTGGATAATTTAGGTAATATTATTGTGAGATTTAATATGTTCATGGACCTATATTTAACGGAGAATATTATGCATAGATGTTAACAAATGATTTAATTTTAATAGATAAATATACAAGTTATTATAATTAATAAATTATTTTAATGTTTTATTTTACTATCAATGAACATATTAAATATCGACAAGAATAAAAACTTGAATAAATATTAAAAATAAAATGATATTTTTATGTTTCAGTGGAGAAAAGAGAATGAATGAAAATGTAAATGGTGATCCCATAGAAAACGCACCACCTCCAAAAAAGAAAAAATCTAAAACTAAGAAAAAATAGCATTTGTCATAAGTACTATGGTATGTAAATAAGTTAACAAATATAATTTGTAACATTTGTATTTGCATTACTTATGTTGGTCCCTTATTATATCCTAGATGAAACAATAAAATTGAGTTTGCTGCTCCAACCACCACAACTGTAAAAATGAAACTTTTGTCGATTGGAAATATTTCACATGCCCGATATTCAATTTTCTCATGCATCGTTTGCATTAAGAATTGAAAAATCTAAAATGATGAAAACGAAACAGTTAATATTACCTAATTAGTCCAGTCAACGAAGGGGTTATAGAGGACACAGAATGGGGAGAATTTTTCTCTTGAGCAATGTGTTTGTGGTAGTTAAGAGGCAAAGATACTAATAGCCCTGCCCCTAGCCCTGCTGTTTCTAATGGGGAGGGGGGTATTAAGAACCTGGAATTTGCTAAAGCTAGATAAGATTTCTCTTAAATTCCAGTTTCTTAATACATAAATAACAATAATAACGAAAATATAGTTTTCTTGAGAAATCACGAAATTGATCCGAAAACTTCAAATTGCTGTAACTTCTGACCTGTCGAAGGAGATTTAATGCTCTACAACTTTCTGTCTGATGATTTTTCCAAAAACATAAGGCTGAGGAGTTAGAAGGACAACTTCAATGAAAAATGTGAGGCAAACAAAGTTTTTCAAAAATTATTGATTTGCTCTGGCAAATATCTGAGAAACTATAACACATAGAAAGAAAATGAATATTAACATTCTTGTAGGAGATTTAATTATCTTTTATTTTGTAAGGAATACTTTGCACCGTAAGACGCACCATTTCCGAGTTCTAAGCGAAAAACCGATAAAAGGGACCTTTCCACCCCCTCCTCAAAGCAGCAGGGCTAGGGGCAGGGACTTTAAGTATCTTTGCCTCCTTACTACCCGCAACATATTCCTCAAGAGAAGAATTCCTCTACAACCCCTTTTTGGAGTTTTCTTGAGAAATCATGAAATGTATCCGAAAACTTCAAATTACACTAACTTCTGACCTGTAGAAGATAAATTAGTAACTATTACATATTTTTAAAGGAAACTGAATGCTCTACAACTTCCTGTCTGATGGCTTTTCTGTAAAACATAAGGCTGAAGAGTTAGAAGGATAAGTTTGACGAAAAATGTGAGGCAAAAAAAAGTTTTTCGAAAACTATTGATTTTCACTGGCGAATATCTTGGAAACTATAACACATAGAAAGAAAATGAATATAAACAGTCTTGTAGAAAATTTAATTATTTTTTATCTTGTAGGAAATACTTTTTACCCTACGATGCACCATTTCCGAGTTATAAGCAAGAAACCGAAAACAGGGACCTTTCCACCCCTTCCTCCCCTGAAACGGCATGGCTAGAGGCGCGGACTTTTAGTATCTTTGCCTCCTAACTACCCCCAACACATTCCTCAAGAGAAGAATTCACCCCCATTCCATGTCCTCT
>VTPC01001100.1:10639-29758 GCA_011009095.1 Ignelater luminosus
AACCTAAAAAGCCCCATAAAATAGAAAAATCGTTATCCAGTTGATGTCTACGTCAAACTAAAATGTGCATTAACACTTGTACACCTTAACATTATGTATTTTGATGCAAGAAATACAAGTTTCGCATTCATGAGGCATTATCCATCACTAGTTTTTATTAAATCGCGAATATAACTTAGAAAACCGCATAAATTGGCGAAATGACTGCTCAATTAAGCTTTGCGTCAAATTAAAATGTCCAACAACACATACTTACGTAGATCCAAAAATGCCTGCATCCAGGGCACCTCCACGTGGTGACGGTGGGCAACGGTATCATTCCGGCAGAGATCCTGGATATCGGCGTTCATCCCGTCATGGCAAGCGGAGGTAGGAAATGTATTACGAAGGAGGGGCTCGGAATCCCAGTTTCGGCGGCTGGTCAGGGTGGGAAAGCGGGCTCGTCATCATGCAACCGTATTTTCTAAAAGGTTGACAACTTGGCCTTTGAGAAGTATGAAGCTACAAGAAGTCATCAATGTGATGAGGACCCGAATGTTTTTTGTTACGTTTGTGGTAAATTTGAAGTAGTGAAATGACGTAAGGAGATTTCAGAAGCAACTAAAAGTATATACCACGAATGCTTTGGTAGGGAGGTCCTTGACGAGGATACAATAGGGCTCCTAATATTATATGTTGCGCTTGTTTTTCTATGCTAAGTCGGTGGAAGACAACTAAAAATAGCACAGTCCTCAAAGTTATAACGCCAGCAGTAGGACGAAGAGTTCAATCAAAAGAGGATTGTTACTTTTGTAACACAGCAGTGAAGGGTTTCAATTAAAACGAAAATAAAGTACGCGAAACCTATACCATCAAATTACTTCAACGCCAGTTGCTCGATCAATAAACCAATTGAAATTTTAGAAAGTAGAGCAAAATGAAGAAAAAGAAGATAGTGATGAAGAATTTGACAGTAGTGAAAATGAAATTGAAGAGAGTGAAGAAGAGTATGTTCCAGATGGAGAAAATAAAGTTCCAATACTTTTCACTCAGAATGGCCTAAACAATTTAATTCGGAGCTACGCAATGCCAAAAGATGTGAGGACTTAACCAGTGAACTAAAAAGTCGAAACTTGGTAGTACCTGGAACCAAATCTTCTATATACAGAGAAAGAGAAAAAGAATTTCGGAAATACTATACCAAAGATAAGGAAACCTCATTGGTGCATTGCTTAGATGTCCCAGGATTCATGAATGAATTGAAACCTAATATTTACAAACTCAATGAGTGGAGATTATTCCTAGATTCCTCGAAACCAAGCCTGAAAGCGGTACTACTACACAATGGAAATAAGTATGCATTTGTTCTAATAGCTCACTCAATCGTCATAAAAAAAAATTACGGAAATAGTCCGTATATTTTGAGGAAAATCAAATATTCAGAGCACAATTGACAAGTTTGCGGCATTTAAAAATCATATCGAAGATGTTAGGACAGCAATTTAGTTTTGTGAAGTACCCTTGCTTCATGTGTCTATGAGACAGTAGAGATCGTGGAAATCACTATACAAAAAAACAGTGGCCGCAAAGAGTCGCACTTAAGCCAGGAGAACACAACGTCATCGAAGAACCTTTACTCGATTCCTAGAAAATTCTACTTCCTCCACTTCATATAAAACTTAGACTACTGAAACAATTTGTGAAGGCATTAGATAAAAAAGGTAAATGTTTCGAATACATACGAGGGTGGTCTGAAAAGTTTCCGACCTAACAAAGATACAAGACCTTTTTTCTAAAAATTTTTTTTTATTTTTCAACATATTCTCCTTGTAACTCTACACACTTCTCCCAGCAATGCTCCCATCTCTGTAACCCGTCCAAATAGTACTCGGCATTTTTCTCTGTAAAATAATTGTTCACGAAGGTGATTGCCTCTTCATTTGACGAAAATCTTTGTCCTCCGAGCGCAATTTTTAGATGAGGGAACAAAAAGAAGTCGCTTGGGGCTAGATCTGGTGAGTAAGGCGGATGGTCAAGCAGTTCAAACCGTAATTCGTGGATTTTCGCCATGGCAACCGCTGAGGTGTGAGACGGTGCGTTGTCTTGGTGAAACAGGATTTTCTTTTTCTGCAAATGTGGCCGTTTTTTCGCAAGTTCTGCATTCAGCTTGTCAAGTAATGATGCATAGTATGCCCCTGTAAGGGTTTTTCCTTTTTGAAGATAATCGATTAAAATAACTCCATGACTATCCCAAAAAACAGTCGCCATCACTTTCCCAGCCGAAAAAACAGTTTTTGCTTTTTTTGGAGCCGGTTCCCCCTTTGCAGTCCACTGTTTGGACTGTATTTTTGTTTCGGGCGTATAATGGTGTATCCAAGTTTCATCTACAGTAATTAATCGGCGCCAAAACTCGGATTTATTTCGCCTAAACTGCGCCAAAAGAGCGTTGAAAATATTCATTCGAACACGTTTTTGGTCTAACGTGAGCAAACGCGGCACCCAACGCGCGGACAGCTTTCTCATGCCTAAATGTTGATTTAATATGTGACAAACACGTTCTTTTGACATGTTCATAACCTCTGCTATCTCTCTCACTTTAATTCGGCGGTCGTCTAGCACCATTTGGTGAACTTTGGCGATGTTTTCGTCGGTAGTTGCAGTTTTTGGACGCCCCGAACGTTCATCGTCTCCCAAGCTCTTACGGCCACGTTTAAATTCGGCAGCCCAAAATTTCACTGTGGTAAATGATGGTGCAGTCCCCATACACAGAATCCAACTCATCTTTTATTTGCGAAGGCGTATTGCCTTTCAAAAACAAATATTTAATGACAGCTCGATACTCGATTTTGTCCATTTTCACAAAAAAACTCACATCAACTCACTCAAACGACTGTTACATAAAAACTGCGCGTCCAAAATGGCTGAAACTTTGGTGAGTAACTGTTAACAAATGAACAACGAAATTCAGTAGCTTTTATTTACGAGTGCTGCCATCTTCACGTTGAGGTCGGAAACTTTTCAGACCACCCTCGTAGTCCGTCCCAGTTAGTATGAGAAAGGTCTCGGTCCGGTGAAGTGGGAAAATCTTTCGCTTCGGATCAGTACAGAAACAATAGTCCGAAAAGCCTGACTGACCCTAAGCTCGGCAGGTCTGATAAGCTCGAGAGGCCGAAACAACCTGAACGGCCCGACAGGCTGAAACGACCAGACAGGCTCTACAAGCTCGAACCGTCCAATATTTTAAATGAAGCCCGACCTGAACCCAGCTTCGGGCTGGGCGGTGTAAAGGCCCGACTAACCTAACTAAGAAACCCGGTCCGTGCAACTTCTAAGTCATACCATTACCTAAAGTTTGACAACCTAAGGCATATTCAGTATTTTACTGTGTCTATCGAAAATTTTAGAAAAAATAATGAATTATCAAATCAGATCCTATTTTATTTATTTATTAACAGAAATCCAGTCTGTTATAGACAATGTCATAGTTGTACCACAGCATTAGTTTAAATACAGAATGGTGTCTTACAGGCAACTGATTATGATGAGATAACAATTCTTGTTCTGTTAGATTACAGTAAGGCTTCTGATAGCATTAATCGCGATTCACATATAATGCAATAAAAAAGTGAAAAGACACTAGAGTCGCCAATATCGGTACGCAAATCGCCAACTTCAAAAATTCTGCAGGTAATGCTTGTGTCCACAAGCTGTAATCACGCTGACGCGTTACCAGCAGTAGCAATTAGGCGCTGTCAGTAATTACTTGCGTGCAAGAGAGTGCTGCCAACAGTCCAGCAATATTTTATGTCGCCAATGAACTTGTTGCTTGCTTATGAACACAAGTAATTTTTTATGCTGCAGGTGAAAATCATTAACCAACAGATGGCGTTAGACTTTGTCAAAATGTATCAAAATAGCGGAGGAAAGGGCGATTATAGCTATAGCCAACGTTACCAGAGTTGGCATAAATCTTCAAATCTGAACATTTATAATGTTTATTATATTTTCCGTGTATTCTTTCCAATAATATCCAAGTTTTTTAGCTTTGATACTGCATCAGATTTTTAAAGAAATTTCGACAATCCCGCTAATTTTTCTCAAAACCTTGCTTGATCTTATCCCCAAAAGGTATTCATCGATTATATCCGCTTTTGATCGCTTCTCTATTTCTGTTGCGAGACGTCTTTTCCAGACTGGTTCCTTTTTATTTTTGTTTCTGGCCTTATTTATAGGCTGATGTTTAATAATCTGCTTGTTAAGTTCAAGCACGCACGCTGCTGTTACATATTGTTAAATAAATTATTATTATTATAAGCGATCGATTATTGGTTGAACTAAAGAGAAATATGACATTACCGTCTGCATTTTCTATAATAATGAAAATTCGAAAGGAGCATTCCATAGAGTACTTAAGGTTCCTATGCAGTACCCCCAAAATAGTGGGTTATTTCAGCAAATTTTAAAACACGTTTATGCAAATACTTTGATATATGAAAACCATTTAACAATTGCACTCACATCAGAACAGTCGTCTGTAGTGCGCTGGGCATATATTGTCCAAAAGAATTATTGCATTTGATTAAAATCCGATAAATTAATAAAAAATTTCATTGCAGATTTTCTCAAGTCTTTTGAGCAATAAACATGTTTCAACAAAGAAGTGCTAGAACTTCTAACTCTACAGCGCGCTGGGCGTAGACACTAACTAATTTTTCTAATTAATTATAATTTATATAAAAGATTAAGAGAATAGGCAACACTCTCTACATTTAGCTGATAAATGAAAAACACCAGAAAAGACCCCGGGGAATTCTTTCTTCTACCTGCTACTTGTAAGTTGTAAACGTAAGGGATTTTAAGAGCAACGTTCATTGAAAGTAGCAGGTCATAAATCACTATAAACTCCATCTTCACCTAGCAAACCATCTGGAGAAGCAGTAAGATAAGGTTCTTCTTGGTCTACAAATAAGCCACATCGTTCAATCTTCACATTCAACTTTTCTTCGAAGAAACGTATTGCAGTCTCTTCGTTTACAATTCCGTAATCGATCGCTTTGCTTCTTACGTGAGTATTGTAGAGAATATCTTTTACCGTGTTAGCAGTAGAAGTGTTAGTTTTCATTTTGCATATTTTCTCAAAGTTGCTGGCAGTGATCCTGCATTTTTTTGCTTTAAACCATTCGGGATTAGAACTTTGACCTCTAGTTCGTAATTCGACTTCATCTACGTCATTTGAAACGTTGGCAAGGAAATTAGTTTTTAACTGGTTTAGTTCCTCTGGTAGTTTATCCAAATTAACAGTACGAGAACCGTAGTCTAAGTCAGCATCGCATGAATTTATAAATTGTTTCTTTGGCGATTTTCTTTTATAATTTCTTCTTTTGTACAGAATGTACTAGTATAAAGCCCAACGTTGTTGCTCATTTTGGCATGAGCCGCATCTAGGAATGTTCCTCTTCTATTAAAATTAATCGGGGCGGCATGACACCTAGCATCATACGAGCCTCTCATAGAATAGTTTATTCTTTTACCCCCAATAAGTTTATTCATAATAGAATTAAAGTTCTCTGCAAAATTGCTGTCGACATCGTGAAGTAAACTAGATGCGTGGTTGGCGACTCTATTAACAGCATTAATGAAAGGTTCATATAAATTGCTGTTTCTGAAACTTTCAAATAAGTTTTTCTCGCCAGGTTTGGGTCCACTGCAAAAATACTTATAACTACGATTACTTTCTTTGCATTTCTCATGACATCCAAATATATGACGAGGCCCATTTTGTATATCCTCTTTTAAATTATAGATTTTCTGCTGTACGCTAAAGTTTTGCTTCTTTCTGTGTCTAATGGCGCTTACTACAGCCGTTCTAAATCTTTAAACGCTAGTTTTCAAAAAACTTCTGAGTGTCATGTCAGTCCTTGGAGTTTTTACTAGGTCTTTATTATTTATTAGCATAGTTTCGCAGAATATGATTCCTGCATTCGATCTTCTCTATGAAAAAGTTAGGACCATATGGCTTTAAGGTGGATAGCTTGTTGTAAACGCTGCTGTCTCCGTCCCCTATGACTTTTCCGTATTTTAGCCCATGCATTTCTATAGACATTCTGAAACTTTCTAAAATAATAGCAGATTCCATTGCTGTAGACGTTCCGCACCAATTTTTGAAACATTGGTGCGTCGGTACGTTATCTTTAAATTTTTGGCATATAGAGCAGTATTTATTTTTAACTCCCAAAAAAGTAGCTTTCTCGTTTTTGCGCCAATTATGCAAGCCACACCTGACAGAGCATTATAGTTACTTTTATAGGAGCGCTTCCCCCAAGCTCCATCCACTACCACTGTAATAACAGGGACTCCATCAGTATCCACATCTCCTGCTTCCCGAGCTAATCTTGCTTGCTCTTCGCCAGCTAATTTCATTTCTTCTGCTGTCGACTCTCTAATAATATTTTGTACCAAGGATTCATTCTTGTAATAAGTATGGGATGACAAACTGGGAATATTTAATGATGAGCACAATTCCGTTAGTTGACTGTAGCCAGCTCCAATTGCTAATGTCCCACATACCGCTGCTTTATTTACATGTACAACATCAGTATCTGGTTCCGTAGCAAAGGTGTTTTCTATATTGCACATCTTGCATCTTGTGCTAAAAATGCTCTTTAGTCCCATTCTTCTCTCAGAAACGACATCGACATCAAAAAAACTACAATTAAAACCTTCACGTTTTAAAGACTTTAATTCCGAAAAGAGATGCTGAATATCTACAATCCTTCTGCCTGTAATTTCATTTTCAGGCTTAGTTTGTGTAGAAAATACTTTTTCAGTATTTAGATCTGGTAAAACTTGTTCAGTTTCCCAGTTCATCAAAGCATTATCTACAAAATTTTCACCAGAATGTGGGGCAGTTTGTGTGTCGACTCTAAAACTAAAAAATAAGGGTAAGCATTTCATTCATGTGAAATAAAACAGATGTTTGTACTACTTAGCAACATGGACCAATTAAATTGCATAAAATCAGAAAAATATTCTATCACGTGCAATGCAGAAAAAACTGAATTCTGACTGGGTCTAGGATGCAGTTTCTTGATTTTTGATTTTTACTTTTGGTTTTGGAATTATGCTTTCTGATTCTATAGTGTATGTAAATATGAATGCGATAATCATAATTAATAATTAATTGCCAGTTGCTTATAATATTATAGATATTAAAAAAAGATCTAATAACAAGAAAGGCAGTACTTACAGTTTTACTTTCTTCGTGACGATTTTTCCTAGTCGTTTCTTATTTTTCCTCCTAGCACCGCACGTCAAATGTTTTTTAGCGTGAATACCCATTTCACAATATGTACTAAAACTATACAAAAACTGTACGCAAAATGTTCACCAAGTAAAGAAAATAATAGTTTTTAGAAGCACGGAGAAATAATAGCAGTAGCAGAGAAGCAATCTACCACTGGTAGAGAAGACAAAATGAAAAACAATGTAAAACACAATTTCAGAAAGTTCGTTAACAGAGGTCTTACTGCAACCACTCGAATATAATACAAAATTACCGATACAAAAGTAAAATTCTGTATTTCACATAGGAATACCGGAATTAACAAAAAGTTCAAAAAAACTATACGAAACAGCACAGAGGAATTCGCAGCAAAGTCAAAAAAACACTACCAAGACACACAGATGAATTGAAGTGCTTGCTGTTTAGTACTGAAAAAGGGACTTTTATAACCATTTCCAGATGTAACCAATTACAACAAACTGTTATAAATAAACCATTCCATGCAAAGTAGGTAAGCTTTTAAACAGGTCTTTAGAACCGTTATTCCCTAAAGTTCTACTCTTTCCCAGTATGTATAGAATTATTTATTTTACCTGCTTAGCAGTAATGAAAAAAGACCTTTTCCAAGTGTTTTATGCCGTAGACATCAACCGCTAAATTGGATCTCTTAGGAATGAATGCAAAGTGATAGCAAAATACTACAGAAGTTTTTCTTCATAAGTAATAAAAATATCAGTATCATTTTATTCATCACTACTGAAATCACAACCTAATCCAATTCAGTTCTTTTCGATAACATGGTATAACGAATGTATTTCAAATTAGCGATAAATTTTTTATTTGAAGCAATACAGACATAAGTAATAATAATAATAATAAGTAATGGGTACCCTTTGTCCTTTTTCAGTTTATGGGGGTGATATTCAAAGGTATATTATTCGTTCAGCAAACCCTATACACTACATGCTAACGGGGCGAAATATGAATTTTGGAATCCATACACATTAAAAAATGCAACATACAAAAAAAATGTGATACCGTTGATATATTGCAATTTACATGTCTTATTTTTTTTAATGTTTTTAAAAATATATAAAAAATATTACGTTGTAGCAATGTGCTAAATAAATTTAATAACTAACTAACTAACTAAAAAATTCCTTGAGTGAATGAAAAATGATTGCATTTGTACTCTGTGCAGAATTTAGGTATCAATAAGGTAACAACTCATTCACAAAATTCTACTAAAATTCAATTGACAAAGCAAACAAAGGGTTGTGTATATCTTTTTAAATTGAAGGTGGTAGCCAAGCCCTCGGGGCAGGTACAATCAGGTAAAGTGTGAAAAGGGTTGTCTAGCTGCGTATTTCTATATTTTGACTAAAAACTTATTTTCATTTTATGTGCATAGGAACCTTAATACTTTGAATATTTACGTGTCATAAGTTTAATCTTCAGTAATAGTCTTGGGCATGTTACTCCTTTCGCCAAATTATGTCTGAAACGTGCCGTAACAATACATTTATATTTTTATCTTCCGTTACTCTCGGCTTTAGAAATATTATCTTAAACGTACTGAATAGAATTTATACTTGCTGCTTAATGGAGTTTAATATAGAATTTATAAGAGTCTAACTACATATTTCTGCTTTTAATAAAAGAACAATATATCATGAAACCTCCAATATTTAATCATCATAAAACTATAAGCAAACTCACCCTATATATAAATTCCATTAAAAATATTTGAATTAAACACATCTCTTATCTTACAAAGCTTCTGCTTTCTCAAGGGAGTATAATAAATGTAACAAGCATGAACTTGTGACACAATGACACTTGAACTCTTACCAGAAGCTAAAAAAACTTGCATTATACTGCAACGGAAACGGAGTTGGACTAAATCCAAATCTTTTTACAGCAAAAAATTAAATCAGCCGTGTAAAGTGAATTTTAAAGCACTTACTCATATGTACATATTTGAAAAAGCTTTTTGTGTGCGCACTTGATTGCGATTTTTGTAAAACATTTTTTCCAGTTGATGCTCACTATATCATTTTTGGTTATTTTATGCTGACAACTTCCCTTTTTTCTGGAGGACATATATTTGGTGTAAAATATAACACCTTCCGCCATTGTTTAGACTGAAAACAAGAGAAACTTGAAAACCTCTTGTGGGAATTTGTTTAATGTTAACAAATGCGATCCTTCTGTATGTCCAAATGTATTCTGGCACGGAACATAATCTTTAGGGAAACCGACGAAATACAGAAGCCAGAGAGCTAAACAAACCACACGTCAGATATAATAAAGTGTATTGCGCTTAGCGGAGTGGATTAAAAAAGAAAGTTTCACGACCTGTTTTGCTACTTCATTTTTGATTTTTTTTAACTAAGCAAAAAATCTTATATCAATAATTTGTAAAAATCTGGATATAAGTATTAAAACTGTAAAAGAATTGCAGTCGTTTCAGGTTCGTAACAAAAAACGAGATTTGGTCTACGCGTGTAGTCATAATATTTCCCCATTACAGAAGGTTATAACAGTTTCCAGGACGTTGGTGTCCAATTTTAGGGTAACATTATGTATGACCTGCACGTGAATGTGACACAGTGAGAATGTTAAGGTTACACTCAAATAATTATAAATTTTCTTTCTTGCTATTACATAGACATTAAACAGAGAAATTAGGAAGATAATTAAAATCTAATTCTGCAAAACCTCGTTTTAAAATAAAAAGATATTAACGCAATAATTAACTATAAGAGGAAAATTCAAGGTTTCCACCTATATGAACACGGAAATGAGTTCTAGTAGTTACATTTTTCACATATACATTATGTAAACAGATATTCTTGTTGACAGGCATAAATAACAAGTCAAGGTTGCGAAATTTTACATTTTTTATAGAGAACAGAGATAAAACCCGGCTTATTCCTAAATAGGAAATACCCTACTCGCCGTATATTAAATATCTAATGAAATCCTCATCATGTTAATTATGAACGGAATAATGAACGAATAAAATCCAGCATGTTCTGGGATTTAAAAAAAGATTCCTTTTTATTTTTGTCTTTCGTGCAACCTGAAAGGGTATCGCATTATCCAATGGGAATTCTTGCCTGTTTTAACGACCGTAAGTTGGCATTCTCTTTAGTTTTCGATTGTAGTGTGGTGTGTAAAATGACTCCATGTAAAAGGAATAAAAATGATCTAAAATCTGTAGAGGAATTTAAAGCACGCAACGGAAAATGCTACTGTCAATACCGTATTTGGAAATCTAATATTCTCTGGTATTGTGAGCACGCACTAGCAAATGTTTTAGTTGTATTCATGTAATAAAAGAAAGAGAAAATTGAACTACAAGATTTTCTATGCAAGATACATATTGAATAAAAAACAGTAATCCTTAAATTTCAAGAATTTTCTTCTATTTTGTCGATTTTATCATTAAGTTATGTAAATATGGTAATAAGCAGAAACTTAGGCATTAAACAAAAATTCATTTGACGACTATACAGGGTTATTCACGAGTGATAACAATCCTAGCGAAATTTGAATATGCAACACATCATACAATATTTGCAATTTAAAACAACGAAATATCAGAGACAGTTTGTATTGTAACAATTTGACATTCAAATGTCTCTAAAGTTGTTTTTAAGGTTAGACTTTGATATGACTCCCCGCCCTTTATTTTGTTCTTTATGTTTCTGTCATCTGCAAATTAACATTGCTGTATAAGGTTATGTCATTACGTCAAATATTTGTCTAGTAGCTTTCTATTGGTTTTTCCATTAATTTTATATCTATAAACACGTCGTCTTGCTTTAGTAACAAATTGGAATGTTTCATTTTTTCAGATATTTTCGATCTATCAACTTCAAATTTTAAATTTTAAATTGTTAACCTTCAATTTTAAAAATGTCAAAACAAGTAGTGTCAAAAGCACCACCAACGTCGTAAATAAACCATTTGAAAGCACTAGATGATAATCGAAACAAATTACGAAATTTCCCTGACAATTTAATGAATAAAATTAATTATGTTATATTTTTGTAAAAACTTGTCAGTGATAGTTGAAAACTGGTTATGAATTTAGGTTTTAAGTTTATATTCAATATTCTTCTTTGAGTATTCTTTTATTTTCTTTATCTATTTAGTTAACCCCGGACATGTCAAGTGACGTCATACGACGCCATTACAAATTTCGCTGAAAATATCATTTTAATTGCAATATTTTTTTGTTGTACAATCATAACCAAAATTACGCTTTAATGATTTTTTTCACTGTCTTTAAAAATACATAAATACAATAAAAATGTGCACATTCTCCTTTGTTACCAAATTTGGATTTGTTTTGACACTCCATAAACTAATATCGCATCTCTCTCTTCATTATTTGAATACGTTTTCTAGCTAATTTATATTCGACTGCCTTAATATTGTTTTATTATTATGTCATTTTTCTAATGGGTAGAGTGTGGGCACACTTGTTAATGTAATTTTCGAAGGATAGTCGTATGTTCGTCAACTAACCTTAAATTTCGATATCAGAGTCATTTTAGCCATGGGCGTACCCCGCAAAGTATGTCTTTTGGAGAATTTTCTTGTTAATTCTTGTTTGCTTATTAAAGTAGTTTTAACCTTCACAAATTTCGTTTATATGAAAGTACAGTTAATTCTGAAATGATCTGGTCTCAGGTGTTTTAAACCTGTTTTTAGAATAAAAAGAAATTGATATAACATTGTGATTAGCAGTCCTTGAAATATGCGAAACAATCAGCATTCACGGGTCGAAATTTCCAGGCTCGGTCCGACTAGGAGTAAACTTGACGCAAACTTTTGATCGTCCGGAAAAGCTCGAGAGATCCGAACGGCCCCGACAGTTTCCGAATGACTCAAGAAACCCGAATGACCCGACAGGTCAGAGTATCCTAAACAACTCAAAGAGACCTGAACGACTCAACAGGGCCGGGAGGTCTGAACGGCCCAAAATCCCTGAATGACTCAAGAGACCCGAAGCCGGACAAGTCAGAGAACCCTGAACGACTTAATAAGCCTGAACGACCCGACAGGGCCGGAAAGCCGGATAGGTCCGTGAACCCTTAACCCGAACAAGAAACCTAGCCCGTGCAGCCTTCTACGGTACAGTACGAAATTTTACCGCTTTGGGTCGGTATAGAAATAACGACCACCTTACTCTGTACAAAAATAACGTTGACTCAGTAAGAGAAAGCTCTCTCGGTCTGGTATAGTAGATGCGAGATTTCTCTTCGGTTCAATATCAAAACAATGCTTGTCCGGTTGAGTTCGAAAATAACGCTTATGCAAGTCTATACGATATGCCTCTGGTGCAGTTCAGTATGATTCAGTACGAAAAAGCCCTCGGTCCGATTTGCTTCGGATCGGTACGAAAATAACGGCCTGAAAAACGTGATAACGTATAGTCCGATGAATTTTTAAAATGAGGCCCGGCCCGACCTAAACTCGAGCTTCGGGCTGGGCCGCGCAAAAGTCCGACTAAAAGACCCGACCTGTGCAGGCCTCTAATCTGCATTACATTAGATTGGTTAGTGTTTCAAATTTGTACTGCTGTAACGATTTTTGCTAATCGTTAATTTTGTTCATTAATTATTAATTTGTTTATTATTTAATTCTGTTTTAACCCCTACCCTTATGTATGACTGGTTAATACATAGCAGGCGGTTTGTAGCTATCGTTACTTTCATGAGATCTAGTCACTTCCGATTTCAACAGCTTTTGGATTTATAATCATAATGAATTGTTTCTTTTACATTTTGGTAGGTTAACAAGAAAATTTGATTTGCTTTAACAAGTTTGTACAGCGACGCAAGCAGTTGTTGCCTTAAGAATTCTTTTTACTATATATGTTACTAGTTAATCTAGAGCTGGCGAATTAAAGCTAGAATTGGATCCAGTTTTGCCACCAGAAGGCTCTACGTAAATTCTGAATCAAATTCAAACAAAAAAAGGAAATTTAAACAAATAATTTATTATTGGATTTTGGCATATATCTATACGTCAATATTTTGATACTTCAGTCCAAGCTTGCTTTTGCTTTCTCTAATCATTATTTTGTTATTGATATTTTGATCTGTCAAATGATAGAACTTAATATTTTGATTTTTATGCCGTATTTCATATTTGGAAAATTACAATAGCCAAACTTTGCCTTATTAAATCTTAACTTATTTGAGTTATTTTGGTTATTTTCCTTACATGCTTTTCAAGCTTTCAGAATTACTATTTTCCAACGTAGCAGAATTGGTAAGTATAACTTGAGCTCGGGTCAACACCCAATCCTGAATTTATTTATTTTTTAATTTATTGTAACTTTTACGTTATATTGCAAACGACTCAATTAACTTTTTTACGACACATTTAGGAAGCTATTCCGAAAAACTGCATCTTGATACCATTAATCCCAAAGAAAAAGGAGAAACTTTGACCAAAATCGAGCTAAATTTCCTCGACTAATAATACGATAATACTGCTGCCGATGTACTACGTGACTCTTGAAGGTTGATTAACTGCTGGGCTCTTTTTTGTGGAAATCATTTAGATAAATTCCATTGAAGGCCCTACTAACATCGATTGTTGATTGTCGTTAAAATACGTTTCACGTGGTTGGTAGAGGGACAGTGATAAAACATCTCCAGCATTACACTTAATTCAGCTGTACAACATAGCACAAATAATTACCCAGACAATGTTTATATGTTTTATTGTTTTTCTTTGTATATTGTCGCAATTAGGCATTCATTCATTAAGATTTGCTTTGACTGGCTTATAGAACTGGCACTCTTTTATTGTCTAAATCAGTCTAATCGCTAGCAAACGATACCTGATTTTTACTTTTAAGTACTTTTATATTGGATGATTTTTACCATATTGAAATCGGCGTAGTCTTCGCATAAGAATTTCAATCAACGCTTCCCTTTCAACTACAGGAGTACAGGCACTTTAATTCTGATGTAGTATAGTATGTAGTTACACGCACAGATCAATCTATTGCAACTATCACATCAAAAACTTATAAAAATAACTCAGATCCTTAGAATTTGCAGTCTATTCTAACCTCAAAAGTTCACTACACAAAGAAACTTATTATTAATTTTAGTGCAGTAATAATCTTGCTGTTTAGGACTTCAAATATGAGCCTGAACAATGAGCATGCATGAATATGTAAATCTAATTCAGGGCAAAACTTACAACTAATCTTTATCAAAGGCATTTGAAACCTAAAACTGCGGGTAACTGTTAGTTCTAATAGCAGCCAATTTAAATGTTAACTACTTATTTACATTCTTTTACAAGTTTTATACTAATGTACAATATTACGGTTTATTACTATTTTTATAAAAAAATATAAAGAAACACTAGCAGTGAGAAGATCTTCATTTCTGAATGTCACGTTCTTCTTTATTTATAAGTTACTTTACAAAACTGCTTAAAATAATAAATTTTCTCTTGTGCAGTAATATTATTTCTTTTGAAATTGTAAACGTTCGCCACTGCACAACGCGATAAGGAAGGAAAATGGCGGACTTTTGCTATCCTTTACACCCGCGCGCCGCGGTGCGAGGAGAGAGTTAACACATTTTTTGTCTCTCTTCTTTGACAAGTGTGTCCACACTCTACCGATTAGAAAAATGACAGTATAAAAATAAAACAATATCAAGGCACTCTAATTTGTATTAACGTAAGATTGAAAATTAAAATGTCAAAGTGAACAATCACAAAATGATGCAACAAAATGTCTCTGCCTAGTAGCTTTGATTTTCAAATTTTTAAATTAGAAAAATCAACGTGCTTTGGAAATGTGCAGGTTGGGTTGCCTATTTATCACTTGTTTAAGACTAGTCGTGAATGTATGTTAGATTAACTTAGATTACATTTCTCTGTAGTTCAGTTACACTCGCATTCCAAGAAGACATGCAAATTCTATTGCTGTTTAATTTAATTTAACTGTCCTTAATGTAAATTGAATCTCAAGAATAAATAACAAACCGTGAAAGGTTTTCTGTAGAGTTTAGGGAGACACCAAATTAGTGTCTCTGTTATTAACGCAGCTAGAAAACAACTGATATTCGATACCCAAAGTTCATTTTTCTCTGATCTCAACAATTTCCCGTAACTCTGTTATTTTTAAGAAATAGAGTAAAATATCAAAGGAAGAAGTTGGTCGGTTTTTATCGTATTCTAAGATATTATAATTTTTGGGGTTGACACTTTTCAAGATGCAAAACAAATTTTAATTTTTTTTTTAATTGAAACAACCTTTGCTTTTGGTACTGTTAGTAAGCTTATTCTTTGAGCTTTTCAAATATATTGCAGTGGTATGTGGTCACGAAAAGCAAGATCAAAATAAAATTTAAAAAGCTGCTCACCAAATACGTTGAACGCCAAGAAATAAAATTTTAGATTTGCCAACTGTACTTTTGACTCATTTATCTCAGGTGTATCAATGGTCCACTTGCAGATTTGTTAACCAAATGGTTTACTTTTGCACAAATAAAAAATAACAAAAGTGGGAAAGAGAATAGAAGAAAAATAAAATAGGGTCAGCTCCTACCTTGGATATTGAATTTGACACGTCTCAGCTCAGCTGAAAATTCAGGTTGGTTCTACAAAGAAGTTGCAGCCTTTTTATCTTTTTCTTTTTAAAATGAAATTTTAGAAATTGTAATTTTATTTTTAAGCACAATAACTATTATTATTTTCTCACAAGAACAGGTTGTAAGCACTAATTGTAACTGAAATTATCTTTATACATTGACGTATGTATTTTTAAAAGTAAATAACAAATGTGTCATCATCTTATGTGTTGACATTGATGATTATAAACTGAGATACATATTTCTTTATGCTGACACATCATTCTAATAATTTTAACATTTAAGATTTCTTCCAACATAACCCGTAGAGCCTTTTCTGTTTTTGTACAGCTAAATAAGATCCTACATAACGTTCTTCTAACACTTATCTTCTACATGAAAAACTAAACTAACAAAACGATATTCTTGACTAAGATTAACTTTCTTACATTAAATTTACAAACATAAATCACCTAGATTTTTCCTTCAGAAATTTTAAGATCAAGATGATAAAATTAAACTTTGAATTCTGACATAATATAAAATTAAATAATGTACCATAAGAGTCAAGACTATTGTGCAAATAAAATACTACATATATTCATATTGAAGTTTCAGCAACTTTTAAAATTTTCAAGATTCTACTTAATTTTGCTAATGGATCAAAAACCACAGCAATATACATAATAGTTCGTTGGTGGGCATTATTTTGAGAATAATAAAACGAACAGCCATGGTAGTGCCGGGTAAATTTTACAGAATCGCTTCTTTCAACGTTTCGCAAGCATGCAGTTAGTAGCGCAGAAAGAAATCTACTTGCTTGCTAGTACTGTTGTAAAGTCTCTGTAACTAATTGTTTTTGATATTTATCACGAAATGTTTCATAAAAAAATTTATGTTTAGTTAGAAGACATAATGGCATTGAAACTTATGTTCGGGATCATCAAATTATCATAATCATCTTAGTTCATAGCAAAACTTTAATAAAAAAAAACAATAAAAGCGTTTGAACTTCCATCATTAGAATTTAAAGACAAAGGTTTCGCAAAAATTTCAATGAAACATCTCAAGTCTCGCAACACCACTTGCTAGAACATGTAAACAGTGTAAGATGAATTAAACTATATTTAAAGGTCATAACAGTGTGCTTTACTTTTACATACACAATAATAAAATGAATAAAAAAGAATTGTTCTTGTTTTTATCGGGAACAGTTGGTATTATCCCGATTAACTACCGTATTACAGCTATTGTAGTTTTTTCTGTACTCGTCAATACAAAAAAAGTAGGACATGGAAAAATCTTTTTTGTGAAAACAGGTGAACAAAAAACAACAATGGATAAACAAGTTTCGTATCAAAAACTCTTACTTTAGTCTATTTCCATATTATAGTATTCAGAGTGGGCCTTGACATGATATTTTTGTAACGGTGTACTATGAAGTTAATAAATACATAAATATGTTCAGGTTAAATGTTTATCATTTGTGTCATCTTTCTAAGTAAACATGAGTTGTCAATAAACGTAGTGATTTTTATGCTTTTACTCTGTTAACTTGAATTTATTGTATACTACAAAAATTAGGTAAAGTCAAAGCCTAACCTGAGTTTTTTAATATTGAAACAGACTATATAAAAGGAAAAAAATATTAAAATCTAGACAGCAGCGGAATGAAATGCCATTCGAAAAAATGAAGTTTGAGCCTTTAAAAGTTAGATCGTCATTCTAACGTATTAAACGTCACTACTTCACTTTTATTTATTCGACTACTATGGTCATTAGGCTGACGACATTTTAGTAACCACAGAAATTCCCTGCGCCTCACTTACACTGGAACTTTGCCTAACTGGAGCTGTTCCGATCTCCAGCGGGAGTTTTTAAGGTACCAAACATCACAATTATACGGGGTCTACAATTTTACTTTCTTATCCTAGAAGAAAGCATGTTTTGAAATTTTCCCGCTTTATTATCGTAAACCGGGAATCGATCGTGTTATCTTTGGTTTAAGAAGCAAGCATGCTTCAAAGCAATATCGCTAAAACAAGAGTGCGATTTAATCAAGTGTTGTACTGTCAACGTTGGATGAACATGTAATAGGTTGAAAAGACTTAGAAGACAATTTATCTCGATTTCTACGAACCAATTGAAATGCAAAATTACTTAGCAACCACCTTGGTAACGGTGGTCTTACCGATAAAACTGACAGTCAGTTAGTGGTAAGATCCTTGTAACTGCTGTTTGCAAATTCTTGGAGTAGTTCTTGTTTTATTCATGTTTAATCAATTTATTTTTATTTCCTTTTTTATTTATCAATAAATTGTCCAATAAGATATACTTCTACAGTCGGCATATTATCATAAATACTTTAATTTCACTCAAATTCTATTCGGTAACTGATAAGAGCACTCGATCTCCGCCTCGGGCTATTATTTCTGGTTATAAATGAAACTTCTAACCGATAGTAATCTGTGGTATTTCAATAATATGCCTCCTGTATCGGTGTATTACTGGTGAATATACGAGTGCATATCTCTCTTGCTTATCTTAATATTCTTACCTTAAAAGTATTTCAAAATCCACTACTCGATAAGCGTCACTGGTGTCACGTTGGGTTTATTCTTTCAGTTCAGCCATGACAGGATTAAAGTGCTACATTATTCATTCTGGTACTCAGGTCCCTAACGGTTATTGTATAGCGTCTCAATATTGAGATGTCCGGAACTGTATTAAGAGATTCAGAAAGGCAAGCTGTAGAATTTGATATTTTTCGTCTCTAACCCCGGGTCCAAACCGGCACCAACCGCTTTTCAAACTTTCATCTTTAGTGTTTCTGGGATCAGATTTATCAAAATACGGCTATGGTTCGCAATTATCAATATTTTTCTACCAAATAGGTTACAGCCTTCGAGGTAACAGATATATTCTGAATTTTTCTTCTGTATATTAAGCAACTTAACCAAGTTCGTTATCTCTTCTAGTTTCCAAGGTCTCGATCTTGCGATTCAAGTTTTGGATATCCCCCAGCTAGCAGACTGACGTCATTTTCACGTGAATATCTGGTTATGCTTAACATCTGTTTTTACCAAAATACTGACATCAAAATATTACCGAAATGACAAGAAAATCTCACTGCTCAGGGACGTCATACATCAGCCGTTTATGAAACGTCATATATTGACGCTGATAAAAAGTCACGCTAGTCGTTAAACAAACCTCAGATTATTGCAGTATTCTCAT
>VTPC01001100.1:34758-57761 GCA_011009095.1 Ignelater luminosus
CTAAAACTGCAAAAACAATGAAATTTTTGAAAATGCCCAGATCGTGTAAAAGTGACAACTGATCTGATCAAAAAGGGCCTGGTAAAGCCCTGGAAGGCCCGA
This sequence comes from Ignelater luminosus, assembly GCA_011009095.1. Taxonomy (NCBI): domain Eukaryota; kingdom Metazoa; phylum Arthropoda; class Insecta; order Coleoptera; family Elateridae; genus Ignelater; species Ignelater luminosus. The sequence continues at coordinate 34,861 of VTPC01001100.1, forward strand.
GATTTCCAGGCTCGGTCCAACTAGGGAGAAACTTGACGCGGACCGAAAAATCCGGTAACTTGTTGATCGGCTCGAGAGGTCCAAATGGCCGTGAAGTTCAAAAGGCCTAATGGCCCGAACGGTTCAAGAGGCCCGAGAGGTCCGATAAGACGGAAAGATCCAAACGGCCCGATAGAAGTCCAAAAGGCCCGAACAATCCGACAGGTTCGAGAAGTCCAAAAATCCCGACAGACCCATATGGTCCGACAGGCCCGAGAAATCCAAACGGCCCGATAAGGGCCGAGAAGTCTAAAAGGCCCGACGGCCCGCGAGATCCAAACGGTCCGATAGATCCGAGAGACCCAAAGGGACGAAAAATCCAAAAGGACCGACAGCCCGCAATATCCAAACGGCCCGATAAATCCGAGAGACCCGAAGGACCGAGAAGTTCAGAAAGCCTGACAGGCCCAAATGGCCTGACAGCTCTAAACGGCCCAACAGACCCGTATAGCTCGACAAGCCTGGTCTGATTGACTGGACGGAGGCCTGAAAAGTTCAATAAATCTTTAACTGAGAACAGGGCCAGTTCGACCCGAACCCGAGTTTCAATCTGGGCCGCGTTAAGGTCCGACTAGGTGGCCGTGCAGGCCTCTACGCCGTGGAATTAGTAACATAATGTAAACATTTTCTTATTGTAAAGAAATAAGGAGTTTCTGTCACTAAATAAACATAAGAATGTGCATATTATGATACGTTCAAAGAAACTGGTTTATTTTCTTTAACAATTTATAATTTGCATCATTGACAAGATTTCATACCTTGCCCCATATGGATTGGACTATCCATGCCCAAGATACAATCGAACCACGAAAACGAAAAACAAAATACGATCGCTGATACCTGAGGTATATAAGGGCTAATGCCTATAGAAGATGTACCATCTACATGCGATAAACCGCTTCTGAGAAAAATTATTTGTCAAATAGGCGTTTTTGTGGCCCAAAATCGGATATACTAAACGGTCATAAGCGCAATGTATTTTATATGTATTCGTGGTCCAGTCTCTTATGGAAATCTCTCTCTCTCTCGCTCTCTCCCTCCTTCTTCTTTTTTCTTTATTTTAACAGATGTCATATTGTTCTAAAATCTAATTAGAGGTTAGATTTTTTCATTAAGACATACTGCGTTCGGGCAAGCAACTCGGCGCATTCCGACTTTACTTCGTTGGCTCCGTATCGTCCGATTTGGTATTTTTGATGCTTATTTCGTTCCGTTCAAGTAATAAGGGGCGGTGTCTCTACAGTTAACACCGCAAACTCGGTGCTTCAAGAGAAAGTTCACAGAGTGAGCGTGCGCAAACGTCCAAAATTAAAATGCTTTGTAATTCTTTGTGTTTTATAGGTTAAGGTAGGTTTTTAGTTAAGCGAGGAAACTTAAGTTTTTAATTTTTTTCAATTAATTTATTTGATTTGTCGTCTGGATCAGATGAATATGAATCAAAAATATTTTTTTCATAAAATGAGCAGTTAAGCTCTGAAGACAAAGTTCCCACTACAATTTAAAATTTAAAACTATACAAGCTCTCTTGCTTTCGAGCCAGAACGATATAACACGCTTAACGTCTTGATCATGTGATACAATTTGACATTAACTCTGCTCTAACTCTGCGTTTCAATACAATATAACCAAATAAAAAAGCAAAATAATCATACAGTAAATATTAATGTAAGTGTGGAAACAGACTATGCTTTAAAAAAATAATTTTATTTTAATTTTTATTTTGCTTACAAATGATGCAGTTTACATTTACGTTATGTAAAAACTTATGTACTGTTGTAAAAATATGTTTTGACAGGTGTCATTATGTTCTAAATAAAGGTTATATTTTAGCACTGTTAAATGTAAATGAACAATTAAAATTAAAGATTCTAAAGCTGCTCTTTTGCTTTCTAGATGATTTCACTTTGATATTGTTGATAGCACCAATTCTTAAATTGTCAGTTAAGAACGCTTTATGCAATTGGGGTTAAGAGACCTAAATCTAAATCCTTAACCTCAAATTATGAATACTCTCAATATTGACAAGTGTCAACAAAACTCTATTTTTAGGTTATGTTTATAACTTTCACAACTCTGAATGCATCTTTATTGCTTGTGCTTGATTCACAGTCAAGAAATAAATAACAAAAATTTAAACTTAAGCTTTAAACCAGATCATATTTATTATTTCAGTTGCAAATATTAAAAATAGCTTAATCGTTATGTTCTTTCTTGTAAAGAACATGACTAAATTTATTATCCTTAATAACTAGAACATTATATCATATCAGTAGCATTATTCTCAAAATATTTTAGTTCTAACAACCATGCAGAGTTTAGAACAGTTTATAAATAACAAGTAGTATATTTAACAACAAATAATTACATAAACAATTGTGTTTGATATACTTGTGTTATATTTTTATATGTATCTTAAGTACCTAATATGCGCACGTAAAAGTAGCATACGTATATTCAAAAAGTTACTTTTGATAGTCATGTACAACAATGAAAATAAATAAATTACAATGATATGAAGCAAACCCTACAATATTAAATGAATTCTATTAAACTTAAATAATAAGTTTCTCTATTTATAGTAATTCTGTTTATAATTATAAAATAAATGACCAAGAACTTTACAGTTGATAAAGATACTAATAGACTGATCATTATCAAAATTACATTAAACCTATGAGAAATCTTCAATGAAACTTGCAGTTGTTTTTTACAGTTAAAATAAGGATCTTCCATTCACTAATTTCAAAGGGGTATTTGTTTTAGAAAGATAACATCCTTATCTACTATTAAAACAATAATTTTATTCATTCATTATTATTATCTCAACGTCTAACATAATTATCCTCTTTATGTTCTTTTAAAGAAATATTAATATAAGTCTTAATTATGACCTTTAACAGCCATTAATAATAACAAAATTTATTACCTTAAATTCTTCCTCAAGATATCGAGTATTTACATTTTTTCTCATTAGTGGTTTTGGAACGGGACTCATATCTCGTGCACCAGAATCCCACTCCCAGCTGTCTAACTTGCCTAAAATATATTATAAAGGAATCTAGTTATTTGACAATTGAAACAAAAATATACCTTGACTATTGTCACTGGCATTATCAATATTTTTGGTGTTTCTTAAGGCATCAATCTCAGGTCGAAGTGCTAATCTACGTTGTAAGAATTGTTCGTATGAAATTCTACCCTGAGCATCTGCTCCTAATTGTTGCATTAATTCATCGATTGAATCTTCTAAGCTTAATTCCCGACATACGGCCAATAAATCCTGACTGAAATATTTTAATTAAAAGTATGTCATCGAAAGCTGTTTTGTAATTACCTATCAATAAAGCCATCACCATTTGTATCACAGGCTTGAAATAATCGCCTCACTCTTTCTTCATCACAAACAGAACTAGCACTTTCACTGGCACAGTCTGTATCGGCCATAACCTAACCTTAATTGTTTTTATTATGTTAGTATGAGTAATTATTTAAAAATTGGAGTAGTATATAAATCTACAGTCTTGAATATTATTCTGAACACTCTCTAAAAGTAACATAGTTTTATGAGTGATGTTTTTGTTGTATTTATTAATAGGCTTCTCCACTTTCATTGTAAACAATAAACAAATAAAAAAAATACTAAAAGAGAAGGGTAGTTCTGTGCTGCCATCACTAGGTGTGGTTTGTACTTAAAATTTGAATTGAAATTGGATAAATCAATAGATTTTATGATTAAAAACTATTAGAGACTGTTGATAATACCTAGTTTGTAGTACTTACCTACCTAATTGTATATTCTATATTTATCTTACGGACAGAAAAGTTCATCAAGTAATATTTGATTTCATTTTGTTAAGTTTTATAATTAACAACTTGCAGTACATTGATCCAAAAATTCTATTTGATAACATTTATTTTCAGTTACTACAAAATGTATAAGTTTGAATAAATATCGATTCACATAAACCAATACATTAATTGTCCTTTACCTACATAATTATGCTCTAGTCTTTTTCTAAATAGGTCATTGTATATTTTCAGATAGCTATAAAATATTATATTTAAAATTTAATAAATAGTTTAATTAAGAAGTAATATTTTAGATATAAAATCTTATAATAGGCAGTGTTTATTAAATACAAGAAGGCAATATGGCTGGGAAACTACTACATAACTTGAAAATAATGTTCCCAAATATAACTAATGCAGGAAAAAAACTAGGTAACGGTATAACTGAACGTCTAAACATTACAGCATAGGTGGAAATAATAGTTGAAGCTTTTTAATATAAACTTCAAAACACCAGAAGGTAAATGTAAACAAAGACACAAACTCTGCTTGTCTTTGATGATTTATTCATAAAGACTCAAATGTAAACAGCAGTGATGGATTTAGGCTTAGGCCCGCGAGGCCTGGGCCTAGGGCGCCAAAATTTGAGGCGCCGCAAAATTTGAGAGACGATAAAAATTCGAGATTCATGGGGTTTCCCGGTGACCATGAAAATATTTTAGAGGTATTTCAGAAATATTTTTTCCATCGGAGAATTATACCTTAACATGATTAAAGATCTAATTATTGAAATAAAAAAGTATCAATTGACCAATTAAAAATTTCGAGAATTATAAAAATATAAAGAAATTGAATAGATCAATTAATAAATCAAAAGGATTTTCCAAACGGTTTTAAATGTGAGAATTGTATAACTTACCTCTAGACAGATCTGTTTCGACCTTATTCTGGTCTCATCAATAGAGGATAACGTTTTACAATTCTCGCATACTTCATACTGCCCTATATATAGAGCTAGAATAATGACATTCACAGCATGAAGTTTTACTGGCGACATCTAATATCGTCACCAACAAGCACACAAGGTGCAAGGATCATAACATTTAAAAATACATGTATATGTACAATTAAATGAGCCCCATCCAAATTGGAGTATATTAATATAAATTAATAAATGAAAAGGATTTTCCAAACGTTATCCTCTACTGATGAGACCAGAATAAGGTCGAAACAGATCTGTCTAGAGGTACGTTATACAATTCTCACATTAAAAACCGTTTGGAGAATCCTTTTGATTTATTAATTTATATTAATATACTCCAATTTGGATGGGGTCCATTTAATTGTACATATACATGTATTTTTAAATGTTATGTATGTTAAATTGAATACATTTTTCTCAACTATTTGTCTTTTGCCACAGTTTTTTTATATTTTTATTACATTAAAGATTTATTAATTTTATTCCAATGATAATGGACCACAAAATTGTCAAAACTTGAAAGAATTGCTGGCAACTAATTTTATCGGATTTATTAGTACACCTACCCCAGACTTGCATGTTTTGTCATATCTATTTTTTGGTAAGAATTCAGTTTTTAACAACATCTTCAAAAAGAGAAATCTAACAGTTTTGTGCTTTATCAACGGTAATTGTTGTTTCAACAGATTCATTTGTTGAATTCGCAATGGTTTCATTTAGATTCGGTTTTTTGGTTTCTGTTTATTTAATGTTAAAGATGTTAACTTCTGACCACTTGTATAAGAAACTAAGCTGAGGAGAAATTTCCTTTTTGCAGATTTACAATAAGCACTCATATAAGAACATGCTTACCTGATGCTTTATTGACATTTACGGGACACCCTGTATGTTTTATATGGAAATAAGGAAATGACGGAAAAAACTACAGTACTTTATTCTGTGCTCAAAAATAAAAAGAAATTTCCTATACCAATTTAGCCTTAATTGTCTATTTTTCAAAATATTAACAATTAAGACATTTTAAATTTGGCAACGCAGTACGTTTAAAGCACAGATTAAATAAAGGTCAGATATTTTACTTCGACAAATTTATGAATTCTATTGCTCTCTCTCTCTCTCAAAGCAACTCCCAGAGCTTGCTATTTTGACATGTACTGTGCAAGCAGCACAGCTTGGTATGCGCTTTTCATAAAACGCGCGTAGAAGAGTAGGCGTCGTAAACTCCCAGAGCTGCAAGTGCAAATGTGCAAAGACAAAAAATGGGAACATTGGTGGAATAGGGAGTGAAATATCTGACCTTTGTTTAATCTGTCTTTAAAGAAGTAAGTACGCGAGTTGTACTTGCAATTTCGTATCTTAGTTGCCATTGTTAATAACGTGTAACATTGCAATATTTTCAAAAGGCATTCCTTGAGAGGAATTTACCATTTTAAGAAGTGGATTACTAATACACTACTACAAAAAAAACTACAAACGGTACATATTGAGTGTTTTTTACGTTTAAACTCTGTTTAAACATTAATATTTTGTTGTATTTATTAAGAATGCGGAATCAACTAAGCAATTTACGACTTCCAATAACTTCTTCACGATAGTGTTAACAGCAAAATGGTATCGAGGTTTTCTGTTTATTTTTTACCGTAGAATAACGTACTGAAGTTTTTCCCGCCATTTCCTTTACACTCTATATACACCTTTAAGAAACGAAAAGGACGCTGTATCAAAATAGGCCTAGGGCGCCATCAAACCTAAACCCGCTTCTGGTAAACAGAAGCTATAGCATTTGAACCTTTGTAGTTTGTATTTTTCAGATAAAGCTTAATTTAGTGTTGTAGAAATTAGAATTAGAATGACTTTCTAGAAATAAATACTTACACATCAAAAAACACCCTGAGTTGTAGTTTATTTGTTTATTGTCCGATTTCAGTCAATCAAAGATTAAATGATATTGGAAAAATACCACTAACAAATCTTATATGTGAATCCAACAATGTTTAACATATTTATTAGTTAACTTTAACAAGAAGTTTATTTTTATATTGTGACAACAGTTGTACTTATCTATAGTTTCAATAAACTTCTATAGTTAAAGTTAACTAACAAAATGGAAAAACTAGGCCTAAGAAAATTAAGTTAAGTTTTTTCAAGGAGTACGAAGTAGACATATTAGCTTTTCAGAAATTAAGATGAACAGTTGAAGAAAGAATCGGCAATGAAGACTTCTCTCTTGTTTATTATGGGAATTCAAAACAAGGCAAAAGAGGAACAGGCTTTCTCATAAACAAAGCAGCAAGAAGGAATATGATACATTTTCAAGAAATAATAAATGGCAATAAATTATTAAGTAGCACTAGCAATACAAGGCAAATTTTCAAATCTGACCTTTGTAAACCATTATGCACCAACAGAAGTTGCTAAAGAAGAAAAGTAAACAAGATATTCAATGTTACAAAAGGTTACATAAGGAATATCAGAATACGACATAAAAATAGTCCTTGGAGATTTTCAGTGCACAAATTGGGAAAGAGGAATGGGCTCAAAAAGTGTCAGGAAGACATATGATCCACCAAGCAATGTCATGTTAAAATGATTTCAATGCGTATTTGATTGTTGTAAAACTAGACATTTTAATTTATTGATTTTTTCAGTTTTAGAAAATGGAAAAAAAGTAACGACATGCATAGAGGCAGTATCTTTTTCTCTACAAAAAACTTATGCATAGACTCTTGCTCTAAAATAATTAAGAGAGACAATATTTGCAACTATTTGGTTTTATATGGGAAATGTGTGTCTCAATTATAAACCAACACACAGTATAAATGGGAGTATGCTATGTGATCTGGTAGTAGCAAACAACCTAATCATAAGTAGCACAAAGTTTAAACATAAATATCAGCACAAAATGCCATGGAAGGCGCCGTTGCAAAGAAACTTTTCAACACAAATCAACCGCATCTTGATATCTAGAAGAAAACAATCTTCATTCATGGGCCAACAGGAAGATAAACAAGCGATATACCAAGAAAAAAGAAAAATTGTAGTGAAAAGCTGTGCAGAGTAAAAAAAACGGGAATGATAGGAAAATAAAGTTAAAAACAGAAAAACACAACATAGACAATCAAAGCGATTTAACCCAACTTATCTATTATTCGTTCAGAGCTTTTTTTGCGTGAGGGTTGACCATGGAGATTCGCCCAATTTAGCAGTGTGAACATTTGTTTTTCAGTTTAAACTGTTCTTACATATATTGTTAGGCTTTTAGGTTAGGTTACAAACGCAATGTTGTCAGTTTTATATAAAATGGAATTAACATTAATGACGAAAATCAATCAGTAATAATGAAGATGGACGCTAGGGATGAAAAGAATTTGATAACGGCAGGAAGAGTTAGGGTGGTGCTCTCTATGTGTAGAGTACAGGAGAAAGTAGAAGTGGTAAAATATTTTAGGTGCTAGCTAAATATATCATAAATATAATTAAAGATTATCTCTCAAGAAAGACGATAAAAATCGGCTCTAAGACATACAAATCAATAACGGGCTGGTCCCGCAAGGCTCTATATTGGGGCCTACACTATAGAACGTCTTATACAGATAAAAGAAAAGGGAAACGCCGCAGAAAAATAAACTGGAAATTGAAGCCTCAAAAACATATGAGCCATCATTATTCGGAATAGGTACAGGAAAGAAGCTGGGATCCAATTTAAAATAAAGAACTAGATACTTAAACCGAAGAAACAAGTAAAGTACCTCTGGGTCATACTTGATAATGGCTTGACTTTTAGAGCACACATTTCTCAAATGTATTAGATGGACAAGAATACGAACCGAGGCAGGAATACAGATCGACGACTTACTAACCCTTGAATACCCACTATGGTCTACGGCGGTGTGGAAGACTTAAATTGGAAGAACTACTAAGGACTCGCAGAACTGCTAAAGCTGGAAGAACTGTAAAGAACGGCCAGGAACTGCCAAAACGGCACGCGGATCTGCTTATATACTCGAGCCGTTTCGCCCATGCTAATAACTTGTACATAGTGGAAAGGCTTCGATGATAACAAAAAAATAGACGTAGTGGGGACTATACCACGGCTTGCACTTCCGTTTAATTAATAATGCAATTAATTGTACAGCCCTCAACGGTTTAATTCCTTAATTATGAATTAAATAATCGGGGTGCAATCTCCCCAAAATCGAAGATAATGGAAGCAAACAAAATTCCAAACTTTATAAATAAATAGTCGAGTCGAGTCATTGTTTATTTTCCGCCGAAGGTGGACGGCCGTTATAAGACCTCTTTGGTCTTCTTCAGCCGAGTGGTGGAAATATTATTGGTGGTAGCGAGGCAGAGGACGTTCTTCGTTGGCGTTTCATGGCACCCGACAAGCCGTTGGTATTGATGTTAATGATCTTGAGATGTCTAGTTGAAGTGGCGCGAAGAGGGCCGATAGCAGCATGATGGTGGCGGCGACCGGTACAATCGCAGATGTTGGTGCGTAGGTGAGCTAGGCGGCGCTTGGCGTAGATGATGGGTTGCGGGTGGTTAGAAGTACCCGAAGTGTAGGCGTGGCCTGATGGGCGTGGTTTGTGGTGAAGGTAGTAAAATGATGGAAAAGGGCTTACAGGGATATCGGCGTTGGCCAGAAGCTACTTAAGATGGATGAGTGGTCGGTATTGGATGTTGTGGCTCCGCTTCTAGGTGTTGATGCGGCCTGGTTGAGGCGTCAAAGCGAAGTGTTGAGTGAGAGGTCATTGACCCCTATGTAAATGAATTCGAAGTTGGAATTTGGTGCCCCCTGCCGAGCGCTGGTGTTGATCGAGATGGTGGCGTGAAGGAGGCCGTGGTTGAGTCCGCGACAGGGGAGATGGATATGGTTAGATATTCATCGGCTGTCGCGGGCGATGTCGTGGTGATTCTGGTGGTCACTTGAAGATAAACACAACACAACGTGCACGGTAGAAGACTGCACCACACTCGCGGTTTATTGGTTGTCAACGGACAGAGGTAGTCGACATACAAATGCTTTCCAGAGCCACACCCCTACTCGTGTGGTGTAGGGGGTGAGCTCGGTAGCGGCCGCTAGGAATAGACGGAGGCAGTGGTAAGAGGGACTTCGGGGCCGTAAACTTACTTGCGCCTCGGCGCGGGACGCGTTCAAAGTAGGGACACCCTGGAGAGCACGGGAATCATACACCCGCGCCAATAGTCGCGCCTCTCCTCTAGGCAACGACGTACGCGGGCGGAAAGGGACACCGGCTGTGGGGGGGTCTGCGCCTCCCTAAACACAGAGCGCCTCGCGTGTATGGGGGTCTTCGCCCCCCGGAACGAAGATTGCCAGTAGCAGCTGCTGCAGGTCGCACCATCCGGGGACTGCCGGAGGGCCGGATGCGCCTGATCGCGGGCCAGTACACGGTGTACTGGGTAAGGACTGAGGAGGGACCACTACCGATGTCTAGACCGAAAGGACACTACGCGGAACTGTAAATCAATAGATGAAACCACAACTGTAAACTCCCATGTTGGAAAAACAAGAAACGGCAACTGGAGATTGATTCCTTCCAAGAGAGAAAGAATCAAGAAAGCTACGCAGGTCGAATCCCACTAGGAACGAAGATCCACCCAAAAAAGGACTTTAATTAGAAGTTTATTCCTATATTGTGACAACAGTTGTTATTGGTTACAAGGTCCAGAAATAGATTCATCATTCGAGTGACTTGTATTTATTAAGTAGGTTGTTGAATTAGTTTGTTTGAATTTGCAGTGCTGGTCATCTCTTGTGTAATTTTTTTCTGAGCTAAATATTTATCATAGTCATGTTTTACAAAAATTGTAGTTGAAATCTATTGACGATTAGGACCATCAATTTGAGGGTTAAATTTGAGTTCGGTATTTGATTAAATGTTTTATTCAATAATTGCACAAATTTGCTTATAGCTATTTTTCGTCTGAGATGTAGTCGTCATTTACAAAAACATGTATACCATTGACTTTTCATACTTTTAAAAACGTCCACATCGAGCGGTTTAACAAATGCGTTGAAGCTTAAGTATACAAATATCGTTCTTTATTACTCTTCTGCTTGTTGGTCCGTGTATGTAGTGTCTCAAGGTACACCGAGAGATATTGCAGAAGACTGCAGCTCCATCTGTCTTTCTGTGATAAATTCGGTACATATTTTGTAATCATAATATTTCGTTGTCATCCTGAAAGATTTCTGCGTAACTGAAACTTATAATTCAGTTACTTTAAGGAGATATGGCCAAGTTGCCTCAGAACGATTTGGTATCGAGGTAACCAGACCATACTATTCTTAAAACTTATTTTCAAACTTAACCTCAAAATATTACTTCCCAGCATTTCTTGACGCTTTTCCTTTTATTATAAATAATTTTACCATAAAAATCTTAACAGCTCTACATAACACTGCTTCTTTCACACGAATCGACGCACTGTTGTATGTCTCCTTGAAACTTGTACTTGATCAAAAATTTCACAATGAACAAAACACTTGGTGCTTCGGTTTGATGTGCGTTGAGTAGTTCTAAGACAAGTAGTGGCGTGCCTGAGAGGAGAGAATAAAATTGCACTTTTTGTACATGGTGTTTCAGTTACCCAACTAGGTCTTATTTGCTGTTCCGAACAGAAAGTGTTATAAAAGATGCGTGATCACGAGGGTTGCAGGTGACAATAAGTATAGAAATTCAATTTAAATAGTTATTTGTAATTTTTTTCAAAATGATATTTTTTAATAGGATGTTTACAATTCTTCTCCTATTTCAATTTGTGTGAGTTCAAAAGTCACAAATACTATAAGAGCATTCTAGAGTTTAAGGTAGACTTCAATAACCACCAGACAGCCCTTTTATTTCTTGAATAAACTATACCTACCTTAATAGTTAATTTGATTTTTAACACCTACTGTCTTATTAGTTATTACACATCTACAGGGTGTCTACAAATTCTATCATCAAATTTTAATAACATATAGTTTTGGTTAAAATAAGGTGAAAATTTGATCTTGTTTACTTGCCTATAGTCATAGTTCTTCAAGGATTGGGACTAGTTTTCTTGGAATAGTTCTTGAACCATAAATGAAGCAAATACGAAATTTGACTTAGTTATATAAACTACTTATACATACATATTTGTGCTCAATTGTATCAATATCTGATGTGTCCTTGGTAATCCGGGACTACGTCAATATCTAACATCTAGTTTTTTGTTCTTTCAATAAAATAGATTTTAATTGACAGCGTTTTAAACTTCATTAGAAATTACATGAATTTTGTCCGTTTCATTTTTTGATATATCAAACCAAACCGCTTGCTTAACCAGTACTTACTTAACTAGACAAGAAAGCAAGATCAGATGCAAGTACGTTCGTTTATCGGAACTTTTACCAGTGTATAGTGATTATAAAGTTAAACAACTCTTAAACAAGCGGGAAACTAGCTTGTAAACAAACCAGCAGGTTGGAGGATGGTTCGCGTTTCTATAATAGATGTCGCGACGGTTGAACGCCAAGCCAGCGGCCGAGCGAGGTTAGATCAATGTCGTACACGTGGAAATACACTATACCTGCAGCGTATTGAAACCTGAGTTACTTTTACAAATAACTCAATCAAAAGGGAGATTTAGAAAATTGTGTAATTGAGTAATGGTTCAAATAAAGCATAGTATACACTTGTCGGCATATTGTATAACAAATTGATGACACCATTTTAAATCACAAGTTAATTATGTCAACAGATATAAAAACTACAAATTAAAATTCATCATAAGTCAGTCATTCCTTAATTATTTAGTATGTAGTTTAGAAACAAAGTATTTTCAACCTGTACAATGTAATTTAGTCAGTAAGTTTGTATCAAATGTAATATAGTATGTAATGTTGTCTTTGAAAAACAAAATAAATAATATTAATGTAATTGTTGATAAAAAACAATAACTGTACACAATACATTATAAATAAGAAACATTTGTAACAAAATAATTTTTTTATAAATTACTAAGTAATAAATATGAAAACACAACCAATTTATTTATTGATTTATTTAAATGCAACCATTGAAGATAGATCTTTGAGTACAAGAACAATAATGTATCTAAAATATTGTGATAAATTTGATTTCTTTGGATCTTTGTGCATGATTTACATCCTCTTCTTTAATTTAATACAATGCCATTATAAATTTGGTAAATTGAGATTTAATAACAGAAAATGCAATGGAAGTCTTTCTAGTAATTCATAATGGCCATAAATAAATCTACTGACGCCACTGAAACTAGCGTAGCGATATCTGTTCGAAATATCGATATTACCCCCCCAACTCCTACTTCAAGGTCATCGGTCGGCGTTTGAAAAGAACAAAGGATTTTTAAAGAGTTGGTGTACTTAATAATCCCTATACGCTGCTTTTACCTTATTTTAAACCAAAGAATACGTGATTAGAAGACGATGGTAGAATTCGCAGACACCCTGTATATAGAGAACGCACGTGCGAAAGGATTTCGAGGTTACTTTGGGGGTACAACAAAACCATCTATGTATCTCTTTCTTATTAATTACAAACCATAGTTTCCATTATTAATTAATTTAATTCATAAAGGATGATTGATATAATTTGTAATTGGTAAAAAAGTGGTAGCTATTTAGGTTTATTTGAACCCCAAGGTAACTTATATGATATTACATGTTCTCTAAAAAATAAGACAGTAACTAAGTAGATATTTGTTTGAGGCCTGACAAAGTCATAATTTTTGTAGCAGAATGAGTATTAGATTAAAATAAGCTTGCCGAGAAGATTCTGCAAGAATTAGTTAATTAAGAAAAAATCTATAATGACAACTATGTTTGTTCCACTATGGGTAAAATTGAAAAAGTGTCAAATGTTACCATTTAGTACCATATATTAACAATGAAAAATTAAAACTGACACTAGTAAGTGTTAATTTTTATTTATATTTTCTAATTTTACTTCATGAAACTCAATAAATTCATACAAAAATGAACTCTATATGCAAACCTCTACTTACAATCTTTTTCTAAATTGTTGTTTGTTGTTCTTTATTTATTAGAAGTGAACGTTTAATTTTAATTATTAAGAAAGAAACAAATATCATAAGCAACTCTGTGTAACAAAAATGTGAATCCTCTTCTACCTATTTCATTTTACAAGTTTCACAAGCCATTTCCACTTCCTATTAGATGTTGGTTGCTCAGTTGATAAATTAACATATTTGCTTCTATTTGATCTGTATTGCTTTTGTAGGTCTTATTCTATTTCTACCATAGTGTCATTTAAAAATCTTGAAATATTTGTTATTGCTTTCTTTGTAATTGCAAATTCTCAAATACTATTACACTGGCATTAGTAACAAATATCTTACACAAATCTCTGATAAAAGCAATTGCCTATATTCGGTAGATACTAATTTATACTTTTTAAGTCTATAATATCTAAATCTTATATAAGTGACATACAATAATACGCGCTATAAAAGATGTTCAGTATGATCATAGAGTAAAACAAGTTAAAAATAAATATAGTTGTTATAGTAAGATTTATGTATTTAATTATTGTTTACAGAAAAAAACTACTTACATTGGTAACAATGAATGGAACTATTAAATACCTTAATTGCAAAATTTGTATTTCAAAAAGGCTTACATTTTACTTTAAATCATTACAAAAGACAAAAAGAACTTAAAAAAATAGTTGTGAATTCTAGAAACGACATAACTTCCATATAAACAATCTTACAAGTATGTATGTATTTACAACTCCTTATTTGTATTATAAAACCACATTATTTTTTGCTTTTTTTCTTAGGGCTCTCTTCATCTGAAGAAGAACTGGATCTTCGTTTAGAACCTTTTTCTTCTTCACTCTGCTCAGAATCAGAACTGTGCTTTCTCTTGGAATCCTCTTTCTTTCCCAGTTTTTCTTCAAACTTTAATATATTCTTCTTGATTTTACTTGCATCAGGACTGTAAGCCCACAAAATAATCTTTAAATGCTCTTCTGTGGGTAACTCATCATCTCCCCATAATTCTGGAGATTCATCATCAATAATGTTCATTAATTCCTTGAGAGCTGCATTACGAACTATATCCCATGTTGGTTCACCTTCACCACTTGAAACGGTTCTTAAATGTTTGTAGTCACCACCAACTGATTGATATGCCGCTATAAAAGCATCAGTTTTTTTATCTCCTACTCCATATTTCTCTTTTAATGTTGATAATATCTGGACCGATGGTAAAGGTAAATAAGGACGGTTTTCTTTTCCCAGATTTAATTTTTCAAAGTTCTTTAACCAATCTTCAAATACTTCTAAAGCATCTTTTATATTTTGCAATTTGTCTTCGGCTTTTGTTACTAAAATTTAATTTGAATTTATAAGGGATAGGCAACTTATATAGCACATTGTGGTTGCATAGATACCTCGCACAAAAAATCAATGATATTAATGTATTTATATTTTCGTGACTACTTACATGTTAAAGTGCGCTTGGCACGACCTATAAGACCTTTTATAGCCAATTTTTGATAATCAGGATCTCTTCCCTCCAAATTTTTCAAAGTATCGAGAGCCTTTTCTTTATCTTTGAATCCCAAACCGGGAACGGTATCCGGCGAAGTTTTTTCAGACATTTTATTAATCCTGAAATAAACACAAAAGATGATTTAAAATTTTAAAACTTGTCCGAGCGCACAATAATAAATATTTAGATTTTACGTACGAGTTTTATAGCAGGCACATAAATTTATCACTAAAGCACGTATTCTAAAAATGTACTTTTAAACGGCTCACCTGTTAATCTAAAACTAAGGGGACGCACACAGGAAGTTATAACTAGAATTCACGATTCCGGACTAAGCGCGAGTGCGTATGATCGAATCTCAAATTTAGAAATTTCATTTCGCCTGTTCTTTACTACGGATCATTATTTAAATATAGCTAGTATGCCGGTTGCTTAACATCTCGAACGCGTCCGTGTTATTGGCGCGTTAACCACTTCATTTAGATGGTGTTAGGAGGATGAGTACATGTCTAAAGCGAGATATTACGTCATATTTAGGCAATTCATTATTCTTATAGCCATGACATTCTTTTGCTTACTTTATATACCTAATTTTAACGAACAGAAATAAATTACAATCCTTATATTTATTTACCGATCAATATATAGGTTGATTTCTATGAATTTTAGAATTCAAGCTGAAAGTTAAATCAATATCTATTTTTAAATAACTGTGTACATGTGTGATTGGTTAGGTATTACGTCAGCATAGTCGTCATTGGTAGGAGTTATCTTAATAATAAAATGAAGGATTCTGATTGGTAATTAATGCTGAAATTGAAATGACTTTAAAACGCTTGAACACAACAGGAATTTTGATCACTAGTAGTGTGTAGAATTAAACTAAAAATTTTTGTAGATGAAATATTTTAAATACGAACTGGTAGGATAGGTCTAAGTATTATTTCTGAGTTTTATTACAACCTTTTATTCTTATAGATTTTTAATTAGCTTTGATGAGAAAAAAATGTAGATTTTTTAAATTGTATTACACCTAACTTAGTTTAATTCTCTTAAGATTTATAATTTTTTTGGAATTACAAGCAAAACATTCATGATACACAAAAAAAGCAATTAAGTTAAATTAAAATATGTAAATTAGTAGTTTTATTAACATTTTATATTACAATCTGCTCCTAAAGCTTACGTTTTTTTCAAATTGGTTTTGATTAATGAATATCAAAAGCTAAGTTGTCATTTTATATTGGTATCTATTTAATTAATACATACTGATGATATAATCATTTCAACAAAAAGTGGAAAACAATCTTTAAGATCGAAAACTAATAATAATAAGAATGTTTATGAAGAAAAATGAATGAGAAGAATGAAATTGAATTTAATCCAATATTATAGCTATGTGTATAGATAAAAATGTGTAGTTATTTCTCAACATAACAATAATAATGAAAGCTGACTTACATTTATGTTTTATTTATGCTTAATTATTCTATGCTATTTATATCTGGATTCTGTTATAAGGTTATTTGAAAATCAACAAATATGCTAAATAAATTAATTAAAGTTTTTATAAAAAAATTCATTAGCTACTTAATTCATGTATTCACCTGAATTTTTATCTTTTTTAATATAGTTACTAAAATTTTAAATGATCGTTTAGCTCATTATATTAATAACCACTTTCCTTAAATTAAGTAACAAAATCTGCATCTAGAGTATTTCTTACAACTTAAAAACATCATTTAGTCATTATTATTTTTTAAATTATACATTTCTAGATAAAGTTGGTGAAAGAACATAAAAGTATGTCATTTAATGTTATTGAGAATTTGAATCTTAGCAAAAATTAGCATTTTAAAGCCATTGTAAGTTTAGAAAATGCTAAAGTGAATATTTGCAATATTTATTGACCTTGACATAGATTTCTTGGTCAAGTAACACCTTTTGAGGCATATTTCTAGGTTTCACTTTCTGATTTAAATGAGTACCTGTGTCTTTTTTGTTTGTTTTTATATACTTAATTTGCTATTTCTTATAAAATATTTTTTCCATTTGTATAGTTAATATTAAAATTTGCCATTTCAATAAATATTTAAAAACACTCTAGCTTTAAATAATTGTAATTCATATCTTGCTGACAAGAAGAAAATATTGATCATAAACTAAATGCAGCTTATTTTGTTTAACATCAAGATGAAAAAATAATTAACATGCACTGCTTAAATATATAACAATTACAGCATGTGAAAGATCGTAATAAGTGAAAGTTTACATTTGTGATTTTATAGATCAACATAATTCGATACAAGAACAATGTTTTTAGTTTTCATGTTATCATCTCATATTGCTTCATCACAATCAATAAAAATAAAACACGGATGTACTTCTTGTAACCGTTAGACTATTATAAGAGTCAGATCTTATTTTATATTTAATTGGAAAATTAGACACTTTTCAGTTGTTACAATATAGAAAAAGTAAGAATAGCTTAACCATTACATCACAATTATACATATAATAAATTATTTAATCAGCATTTTAGAAACATATGCAGTAATCTACATAGGATAAACCATCTTCATAGAGAAAAACACGTTTGTTTCTTTCTCATATCGTTTTCTTTGTCTAACCGACGCTGCTAACGGTCAAACTAAATTGTAATTTTGTAAGCTTGAAGTTCTTTCAAACTGAAGTGGTAACAGCTTTTATACAAGGTGGTTGCAAATAATCTTATGATTTATTTTTAATACTTGTTAATTATAGAAAATAACATGTATATAATATTTGTATTAATAGTCATTTCTAATTTTATTTGTTTATATTTCATAAAGAACCTCTTGAAATCTGGAAAAATCTTGTATAGTTAAAACTACAATTCTATTAACAATCTAACAAATTAATGTTTATTTTATACCTACCTTTTTCTGAGTTCTTAATTTTGTGTTCAAAGTATATTTTAGTATCTACATATTGTTTACACGTTCTCATTACAGAAATAGAACAAAATTGTTCTTACAATGCTATTTTTTATTAATCAATAGCTGTCATAAACATGTAAATAAATATTATATAATTACAAATGTTCAGGATGCAAATTTACAAACTCTTTATTGTATTGAACTTATAATAATTAGAACACACTTTAGGAACAATGCGTAGACTCTCCTATATATATAAATGATATTTATTTTTTATAGTCAAATAAAATATTCCTATTAATACACGTATATTAGTGTAAAATAACATAATATATTTCTATTATAAATTATTTAAAAATTGAAATAATTTGATTGTAAGTACGTGCTTATAAGCAGTCAAATAAACTAAATATTATTGTTTTTACAAATGTGTTTTAATTACAAAGGTACCCACATAAAACATTATAACAGATTTTATATAATAAATTTTCAACTTCTAAAAATATACAATTAACAAACAGTAATTAGAAGAAAGTTTCCAGAAATCTTAAATAAACAAAACATCAAAATAAGGAAAGAAATATGTATAGAATACTTTTCCACGTGTAGACTTTTCCATATTTTAGGCGGATCTAAATCTAAATTAAAAATAAGCTTGATTTACCAGTATTACGTTACAAGAGAAAAGAAAATTTTCCAACGTTTAATATAATAATAATAATAATAATAATAATAAATGAGGCTTTATTCAAACAGTTGATTATGCAACCCAATACACAACACTGCTGTGAAATTAGACGCGTTGACGATCTGTATACCTTTATGCAGCAAATTCAAAACTCATATACTATACATAACCGGTTGCTTATTTACTAAATTTATCGAAAAACTTTCATCCGTAGAAATTTGTAGCTTTAAAATCAAAAAGAGTAAAAGTACCGGATTTATTTTTTTCTCTACTAATTACCTGTCGCATCATATCAGTTTTATCTTAAAATTCGAGTCTCAAAAGATACTTATATATATTTTTATTGTTAGGTGGATATATTGTTTTCAAGCAATAAGATAATTTATTATACGCATAGCTTATCTCCAGATTATGTACTGGATTGAGTTTATCTAAGTACTACCTACATACGTATACAAAACATTTCTTTTTCTAATAGGATAGTTATGATAATTAGAACGTGTTGTTAATAATACGACACATGTTTAATTAAATACAACCTTGATATCTGGTAATATACCTATTTGATAATAACACAGCTCAACAAAATAAAAAAAAAAGTTTCGTTGCCTTTGCTATTTCTGCGAATTTTTACAATTAAGAACACACAATTTACAAATAAAGTCATGAAAGTATCAAATTGGCTCCAGTTTTTGTGTTATAGAGTATGTCTGCAAGTCCGAACAATATTTAACATTTTAACTCTGCTCTACTGTTAAAACGCGCTTAATGCGCATTCATTCCGCGTATCCGTACATCACGTGGTAGCTCATGTGACGTTGGTTCTCCTGACGTCTCTAACCTCACGTGACAGCTAAAGTATTTAGTTTTTTTATTAAGATTGAAGGATAATGTGCTTTTTGGTAAGTTATGATCAAGACTTTGTTTATATTTTATTTTATTGATTCTTATAATAAAAATTATTCGTAGAAATATGAGTTCATCAAGAAGAGTATACAAATATCATCCTGATATATTTTGCTACATTTGTGGTGTGTATACAACAGCAAAACAGGAACAAATTATCACAGACTTTGTAATATGCTGCTTATTTTGGTGTACAAATCGGAAAACAAGCAAAATCATGGGTTCCTTATAAGGTTTGCAATTTTGTATTGAGTCTTTGCGCTTGTGGAAGAAAAGGGAACGCTCAGGATTAGACTTCGGTATTCCTATGACCTGGAAGGAGCCTACGAATTATATCGATGATTGCTACTGTTGTATAGTAAAAGTCAAAGGCCTTAATCGGCATAAAACATGGGAATATCCTGAAGTCCATACAACGTCCTGTGTTACACAACGAATAACTGCCCTGCCTTGACCTATTTACGGTTCATAACCAGAGCGTACACCGTCAGAAAAAATGGTGTTACCAGGCTCACAGAGTTCAATACAATTTGTAGGTACAAGTGGAGAAACGTCGGCGCCACAGTTTTTTCTCAAAGTGAACTTAGCAATTTGATACGAGATCTAAATTTATCAAAACAGGCATCAGAATTATTAGCGTTCAGACTAAAGTAAAAGAATGCATGGCGACCAGAAGTAACGATTACAACATATAGAACAAGATAAAAAGAGATTTTACCATATTTCAGTGATGATGAAGAGCTTGTCTATTGTAACAAATTACTTCTAGACATGGGTTTATCTGAATGTAAACTTACTGATTGGCGACTCTTTATTGATAGCTGCAAAAGAAGTTTAAAATGTGTTTTATTGCATAATGGAAACTGATATGCGTCCATCCCAATTGTTCATTCAACCAAACTAAAAGAAGAATAAGAGAATATTAGATTGGTTTTGAAAAAAATTAATTACTACCAACATCAATGGTCGATTTGTATTGATTTAAAAATGGTCAACTTCTTACTTGGTCAGCAAAGTGGATA
This sequence comes from Ignelater luminosus, assembly GCA_011009095.1. Taxonomy (NCBI): domain Eukaryota; kingdom Metazoa; phylum Arthropoda; class Insecta; order Coleoptera; family Elateridae; genus Ignelater; species Ignelater luminosus. The sequence goes on from VTPC01001100.1 coordinate 55,757, forward strand.
CACAAAAGATATCGATTATTTAAAAAACTAGAGCCAATTCCACAAAACCAAACGTGGTTTTATAATTGTTAACATAAAATCATCCTAGAACCATTCTTATATCAAGGGCAACAAAGTCACTGTTGACCAGTGTAATCTTAAGCGCATTTGTTTTTATGCGTTATTTATTATGTGTTTGTACTAAAGGACACTTTTCATGTCTGTTTTTATGCAATTGTCCCATTAGAACTTCGAAATAAAATTTGACTTACTAGAGAATACAATTTTATTATTGGATTTTTTAATCCTGTTTAGATTAGTGCGGAATCACACAATGCCTTTTTGCCGAATCAAAGCCTATAACCAACAAAAACGAAAGGTGGAGTTTTAAACTGTTATAGTTTGTTCTAGACATTTAGAATTCCTCGAAATAGATTTGTAAAAAGCTATTTTATGTGTACTCAGTTACAGTGATAATACACTTGAAGGTGTAAACAACATTGACAGTTCTTTGATGTTCGTTTGCTTCGCATATGCCATTTACACTTTTAATATTGTTATAATTGCAATTTGATACTCATAAAATTTTTCACGGGTTTATCTTGAAATAATAATAACAGTTCAGTAACTTTAGGTTTGATCTGCTGAATAAATAAAAGGGAATGTCTTTCTTAATAGACAAGTTCGTTTTGTCGTTTTAAACAACGTGTAAAAGTTCTCCGTAGATATCGTATTGTACCGGATGTCTTACGAGATGTAAGTTCAAAGGTCAAAAAATATCTCCGGTTTTTTGCAAATATCTCTTTTCCTATAAGTTGGAGGTGAATAAGGGTTGTTATAAAAGTTGTAGATCTCAGACTTTCCTACGAAAAAGGCCCTATACATTTTTTATGTACGACGAACCGTTTTCTGTATCAAGTATAAAATTTCTGCACCCCCTTGGAGGTAGAATGTAAGGTGCGTTTTTTTTACAAGGCAGGTCAATCCACGTTCCGTAGAAAAAATATGATTCGTCTTCATCTTCTCCTATTTTTTGAATTTGCGGCTTGTCGTAGTGATCTTGAAATTCTTGATCCTTCTCTTTAGCTTCACATATATCTTCAATCACTTTGAATGACAAAAGAACAATGGAATTGATCTCATATTCATGTTATCAGAACTGTCGGAAGAATCAGCGGCATTAAAGTTTGATTATCTATGGCAAGTATCACAAACAACAGAACATGTTAGTTCCATTTTTCTGCATCACAGTTTGCACCGCAACTTTTAGCATAATTGTAAAAAATCGTGTTAAGAAGTCCATCCGGTGCAGGTGGTAAGTAATGTTGTGATGGGTTCCGAAACGTTACTTACCACCCACCCTCGGTGTTCTGCATCTATGTCCTTTCTTAACCAAGTTTGTACCTGGTAATACACATTGTTTAGTAGCTGCAGATATGAGTGGAAAAGACGACAATTTCATTGCCTGAACAAGTCCCGGATGATGTCGATGTACTAATTATTGAAACTCGTGTAGAAAGATCAATAGTTAACGCCACAATCGTAGTTTATGAAGAAGCAGATCTCTTGGTTTTTCTCATTGGACGTACTAATCCGCATCAACAAATTTTCTTTTTGAAACCTATCAAGGGAAACATCAAAACGAAATTCTACAGTTTTTTAAGCATCAATAAATATGCTCATTGTAAACAACGTACTTTATTTTTACACCCCTTCATCGGATGCGATACTACTTCTGCGCTCTTTAATAAAGAAAAAACTTAATGCGATAAAAATATTTGAAAAACGCTTTGTTTTGCACCTATTTTTAACAAGAACATTGCCCTCCACACGTTATCGTTGATAATGAAGTACGTTTTCTTTTGAAAATGTTGGAAGCTCCAGTTTCGAAAAATTCTGTTGACAATTATCGGTACTTCTGCTTCTACTAAATCGACTGACTTAATATAACAGTAAATTTGTCATCTCTCCCACACACATTTGCAGCTACTAAACAACAGATTTGATAAGGATCTAAAAAAAAAAA